>QVRM01000581.1:122500-256152 GCA_003439945.1 Dermanyssus gallinae | reverse complement strand
GAGAGAGATAGACTTCGAGATATATTTTCGAGGAAACAAACAAGAGACAATAAAAAAAGACGAATACAGCTTATGTCGCCGTATATATACGTTACATTATATGATAAGCCTTGGTCGTTCGTTATTCAGCACAATCGTGCAGCGGCTTGATTTGATTTATTATTCGCTTGGCATATTATATCTAAATACACATATCATCCTTTAATATCAGCGGCGTTTGAGCGGCACCAGATATGTTCACCTACGCATCTTTATAATAAATAAATCCTCTTACCTACTGAGTGGTTGCCTTCCATTGGGACAACATCTTCTTTGTAATATCGACCCGGTCCTTTCTAGCATTTTGTCCCATAGCTAGGGTCTCCGACAGGTTGTATCTCTGCTCTCCCTAAGGCTGTACATTTTTTTTACAATATGTTCGATGGACTTACTCTCTAGCCCATAAGCTCGACATTCTTGTGTCCCTTTCTATATTTGGCTCCTTGTTGGTATCCTTGCCATCCAACATCCCTGCTCTGGCATCTGCCAATAGCCCACTTGCTCTTGAATTATCGTATACCCCATTTTACCCCGCCCCTTCCCCGCTTTTCGTTTCCATATATATCTGCCAAACTCGATCTGGAAGCCATCGTCAATTTCCATTTGCCTGTGTAGGACATGTTTACCCTTAATTTTACCATTTTCTCCGATACCCTCGCTCTTGCCCATTGCTTACTGCTGTATCCAATCTCCCTTGGTGCGAACTCTACTCGGCTATCCTACTTTGTTTTGATCCGTAGTGCCGTATTCACCAGCTGCATCTGCTTAACCCATCTTTTATTTGTGACAATTTGAATGTTAATAAAAAAATCTTAATTTACTTTGTACTTCCCTTTGAATAAATTCTGACACCCCTTCCCCTCTCAGGAAATTCCCTGGCGCAATTAAAACGGCAACCCAATGCAAATCTTATCACTTCTCGTTGTGCTCCCGTGGGTCCTTACACCTTACTGCATTTCTTCCTCTTTTAGTATTCTCCTTTCGTAATGTCTCTTCTTTCTCTTAATAGTCATCCCCTGTAGTCATTGTCACCCTAAGATATTCGTACTAACTTCTATAGTCCAGTTCCTTCTCCTGTAATACAAGTTTAATTTCCCCCCTAACCCCATTTTCCACTAAAAGTGCGCTCTTTTTTAGGCACGAGCATGGGTAGTATGGTAATAGTAGAAGTATTTTGTTTTTGTTGGCTGTGACAACCGCCGGTCGCTCGCTGGCCAAGCGTCGTTGTTTCTCCCCGAGTTCGGTCTTGGGTGATACGTCCTTTTCTACGAGGAACGAGAGGTTGCGTTCGTGAAACACTAACAACTATTTCAGTTGTGGTAGGTTTCGACGCCGTCGAGAGCCACAACGACCTTCATGTACCGGACCATCGGGGTAGGTAGAGATGGCGAAGACAGCACCCGACCAGACCAGCACCTTGTTCCATTGCTGTGCCCTTTGCCGCTACGTTTGCCTTGTGCCCTTCGCTGCGGCGCGCTTCGTCCGTCGTACAACTCAGCCGGTTGACTCAGCCGACCGGTTCACCCTTCGTTCGTCGAGTTCTGCCAGCGTGTGAGCAAACAAACCGTTGAGTTCATGTTGCTGAACCGAACACGATGGCAGCATCAGCAGCAGCAGCATTACCGCAAACCACCACCACTATGACGACCAGACCAGCAGGGGCGACGTTACGGTGCCGACTAACCGGGGCGGCTGGAACGCAAGCAACAAGGCCCGCTACGGCGGCTGCTGTTGCCGGGAGAAAACCTAGGCAACGGCAGTAGCCTTTGTGTAATCAACCTGCCGTAGTAGGATCAGAAGAAAAAGAAGCTGTAGAAGCTGTAGGAGCAGCAGCAGCAGCAGCAAGAAGGGCAGCAACAAACCAATTTTTACTTCCTCGGCGAGCAACGGACAGACGATCGGGGAGCGAGGAGGGGGCGAAATCGAGCTCGGAGAAACAACTCCCCTAAATCCCCGAAAGAAACCTTCACGTTGTGTTGTGAGCGGTACACCGCGGGTGGTGTGGTAGCGAGAACTACTGCAGCACGGCAGCGTGAGTACGTACGACGGTGCTGCTCTGCGACTAGACGCTGTTTAGACGACAGCAGCAGCGTGAAGTATCTATAAACTCAGAATGCTTTTGTGGGCCCGCTGTAACGACGAGGCCACGGCGAGCCCAAGCCGTCGTTGTTCCCATCATTGTCCTCCTATCGGCTAAAACAACGACAACAGGAACGACAACAACAACGACAATAGGAACGACAACAACAACGACAACAACAACAACACCGATAGCAACAGCAACAACAACAACAACCACAACAATAACAACGACGACCCGCAACGACAACTGTAACCACAACAGCGCCCGCTGTTTTCTGTATCGTCGCCAGCCTGCGTGGACACGCGAGGGCTTTCGCGTGCGTATATATATGTGTGTGAATGCATGTGTCTATGTGGGAAGGGTGGATGGAGGGTGCAAACGTATATTATGGTAACGGTGCGCTAGTGTGGAAGGCCACTGCCACCACTCGTTCAGTCACTCTTGCTGCGACTACGATTACTACTACTACTACTACTACTATGCCTCGGACGCCGCCTACTTCGACATCTGAAGTTGCTGTTGCTGGCGCTACCACCGCGAGCCTAATAGTAGACCGTATTCCACCGTCTCCTTGACAGACGGACGGACGGACGAACGGGCGGATGAACAGACGGCCAGCCAGACCGACGGCCAGACAGACAGAGCAGGAGTTTGTTGTCAAGGAGGAGGTTGTTGTTTTTGATGTTGTCAAACGTGAGCAAGCGTGACATGATGGTGATGATGCCATGAAAGCCATGCCGCACCAGCAACAGCAGCAGCCGAAAGCAGCCAGACGAACGAGTGAAGCAGACGCCGGACGGCAAACGCAGCAACAGCAGCAGCAGGGCAAGCTTCTATGCAAACTACCACGTACGCCCGTAAGCACGCGAAGCCAGTCTCCGCCTCCTGGCGCTCGCTGTTTCTTGGCGGGGCGGGAAGGGGGAGGGGGGGGGGGGGAACGACGTAACGAGATTGCTTTGCCCCGGCTTTGATCCCCGGCTTCTTCTGGATGTAGCGTGGCGATGTTGGCGGTTCGTATGCGTACGCATAGCCGCAATGCTCTGCTGCGCATTGATGATATGCTTGACATGCGTAAACGAATTATGGGGCACGGTGGTCGCCGGGCCGCCCGGTCCGCCGCGTCAGGCCCATGAGCTGGTTAGCTCGTGGCCGCACACGACGACGACAGGTTGTCTATGTGTGCCTGCACGAGCCTATTTGTGTGGATATGTGAGCGACTGAGTGTGTGGGAGTACGTGTCCGGATGGATGGATGGGCCTCAGTGTTTGTATAGCCAACATCGACCGCCCATCGCTGTGGTCGAAAGAAGCGAAGAAAGCACCCATGCGGCCGATGGTTCGATTCGTTCGTTGTAAGTGCCAGCAAGAACAACCGTGGCTAGACCACAACCTGCAGTTGAAACGGGACTAAGGCAGCCAATGGAAAGATTTCGTGGTAGCCACAGTAAGATTAATGATAGCGATAATAATAATAATAATAATAATAATAATATAATAATAATAATAATAATAATAATAAATAATAATAATAATATAATAATAATATAATAATAATAATAATAATAATAATAATAATATAATACCTGCTTAGCCTGTGGGACGCCTGCAGAGAGTAACGGCATTTACCCCCTGAGCTGTATCAAATGCCAAGGAAGAGCCGCTAGGCACGCGGAACTTAACTCGATCATAAGGTGAGCCCTGCGTCGTGCAGGCATACCGAGTACGCTGGAGCCCAGACTCGATACAAGCAGTGACAGGAGGCCCGACGGAGTCACTATTCCATTGTGGTCTTGCGGTAAGTGTCTGGCATGGGATACAACAGCATCCTGCACTGTTGCCCCGTCCTACCTGCGACACAGTGCACTTGAGGCCGGCTGGGTCGCCGAACATGCAGATCGAGAAAAAAGACGAAAGTACAGTAATTTAGAGCACAGATACCACGTCGTGCCTATCGCTAAGGAAACACTAGGTCCCGCTAGTTAAGGCACAAGGAGATTCACTAAAGAGCTTGGCGAGCGGATACAGGAGAACACAGGCGACCGACGAGAGAGCAAGTTCCTGCGGCAGTTGCTCTCGCTGGCGGTATGCAGAGGTAACGCTGCCTGTATAATCGGGTCAATGTTTTGAGAGGAAGAGACTGCTACCGAGATATCTAATTATATATTAATACATGTTCAGACCTCACAATTGTATGATCAGCAATAAACAATAAAATAATAATAATAATAATAATAATAATAATAATAATAATAATAATAATAATAATAATAATAATAATAATAATAATAATAATAATAATAATAATAATAATAATAAACATAATGTAATGCTTTCCATAATTGATAACAATATAACTGATAATAACGAAAAAAAAGTCTTCATGTAATAATAATAATAACAATAATAATAATTACAACGACGACAAGATAAACAACAGACAACGGTGTGAGAAAATGTCGGGCTAGGCATGTCGGTGCCACAACAGCCGTGCCCAGAACAATTACCGTACAACTTTCAGCTAGGATAATGCATGCGAATGCTTTAAGAGCATCGATCGATTATTGGGGATAAAGCCCTGTTCTTGAGGAGTGTATATGGCAGGCTCGAAAAACAGACGAACCCCGTAAATGACGGCCAAAAACACTTTCTACTTTTCAAAAACCTTATTCATTTGACGAAGGCCGCGGTTATTCGTTCTTTAGGCTCGTCAGGTGGCAGGACTTAAGTACAGTTTTACGATACTCTGTTTAAGTCCTAGGGCTCGCAATAGTCAGGAGCGTTGAGCCGCCTTCCCCTCAAATGTGAAGCGACGACGGTCGGCTGACACGGTGATAGTCACTATATTCTTCTTCAGAAAATAAATTGTGACAATGGTTAAACTGGAAGCAGGTGGCACGGTCATAAACTGGTGTGCTGCAGAATGCCAATCAAAAGCTCGCAATATGTGTTAGTCCACAGAGCTGAGAACTCTGCAGTCTTTATCGCCGTACCTGGCGTTAAGCTGGTGATGCACACAGCTCATTTAACTGAGTTGACACCCTAAATTAAACTTTTCGGGCTGACCCGCAGATGAGATTTAACGTCCGCGGGACTGCCTCTCGCATTGCTTCGTAGACGGAGCCCCATAAATAAGAATGTGCAACGGTGGGGCTCGAACCCGCGCACCTATGTGACTCCTCCGGTCGCGAGTCGCAGGCGAATGTTGTACCGCGCCACGGGACTCGACTGTTAAAACCCTGATTTTTCTTCCTCCATCTCAAAACGAAGAAAACTAACTGAGAGGAAGACGATTCGACCACGCCCGCAATTCGATGCTTGAAGCCGTATAGATTTATAGCTGGATAAGATGTTGAGAAACACGACTTAGAGATCTGTTTCGATGCATAAATCCAGTGCAACCAGGAACCGTGTCGAAATTACGTCAAATTCTAAGCATACTGATTTTAATGCTCAGCACAACATGACTTGTCCCTATTTTCTCTAAACCCTATCGGGCTACTCCGGCCGTCCAGCCTTGTGCCCAGGTCACGCTTCTGCACCCCTCGAACGGAACACGCACCGGCCGCCGTTGGTAGGGCCGGGCGTTTGTTATCGTCCGAACGAGCGTCCGAACAACATTGGCTAGCAGAACAGAACAGCACAGCACCGTGATGTGCGCGCGTGCATGACTTGCATGGCGACCTCCACGATGACGCGATGATTTTTTTCGCCGCCTTGGGCCGAGCGAAGCATAAAGGCGAAACGGCAAGTGCAAAGTGACATGAGTCTGTTTCCTTCGTCGGCGCGGAATACGAATAAGTGAGCGGAGGGGGTGTCCAAACACGTCGCCTGCGACACCTCGTTCGACAACCTCAGAGACTTCGCTCGCTTCAGCACTGTTTGCACCTCCTGCTGCTGCTGCTGCTGTTGTTGTTCTTGTTGCTGCTGCTGTCGCGACTGCTGCTGTTGATTCATTGTTGTTTTGTTTCGCGCGTTTAATTTGCGACATGCACGCGCTGCTCGAGTGGCACTCGTGAGCTGCGCTGAAATCCAAAGGATCAGACGTCTGGAAAGGGTCTTAGTTGTTTTTAGCTTGCAGAAAACGAATGGACGGTTGCAAGACGACGTAATAGCAACGGCATAATACGCTGTCGAAAACACATGACCAGCGCCGAGGGTGGAAAGACAGTAACAACAAATAATTACGAATATAACAACAACGACAACAACAACAACAACAGCAACACCGACAGGATAATAAGGCTAGCAAAAGAAAACTAGCTTCAACAGTGACAACAATGACAAATGGCAGAAACAACAACAACAACAACAAGACCAGCAGAAACATTTACGACGCTAGGAGCAACAATGCGCACGGCAGCGACCGAACGACGTCAACAAATATTCGAAATATACGACGTCGTTATGACACGATAACAACGTTCGCATTACGAGCCACATTTGAACAGTCAGTGTCAGAACGTTCTTGGAGGCGTAAGTGGTGTCCAGGTACCAACTGCGCTCTGCAAGTTAATGACGCGAAGCTAAGCCCTCTGAATGGTGGGTGGAACAGGAACGATGGTGGATGACGCTTCGTTTGACGCTAAATACAACTGCTAGCAACGGCCATTATGTAAATGTTTCGTCGAAATGATCGCTGCGTCTGCGCAGATGGCGGCCGCGTTAGCACTACCATAAATCAGTCCCCTATGAACCCATGAATGCTGCTTGCGTTGTTCAGCTGCTAACCGTTTAAGTTCCAGAACGCTAAAGAGCTGAACATGTGTACTTTTCGCAGAGGACTCACGTGCCCTCGATGTTCGTGCTGTTATTACTAATCGCATAAGGTTATCTTTATTACGTTAAGCGACAAGTGGCACACTGGCCGAATCACTTAACACCGTGATAGTCATGCGCGAACAATAGTCGCATTTACATAAGTGGGTGCGATCAGACTGGGCGTGTGCCTAGTTTTGCCATGCGCTACGCGAACAGTCCGTTTACGTGACTCGACGTGCCTGCAGGACAATTTGGACGTCAGATCGCGGCTTCATTTCGCTGCAATAAAAGACCTATTGTGTGTGTATGTACAAGTTAGATAGAATATCCGTCGAAATATCTAAGGGTATCTCAGCCTGAGATGTGTGAGGAACGTGTTTTTAACCCCGAAAGACGACAGCTTCTTATATGAAGCTAATGGAGGCTTTCAGACCGGAAAGCGGTATGTAGGCTTTCCGATAAATAAGGATAAATGCTTTGTACAGACATAATAGTATAGAGTTTGCGCGTGGCTAGGACAAAACAACAAACAATGTAAAAAATAACAAGTTGCAGGACAGCAATGAATAATAAATATCAATATAACACTCGTTATTTCTGCTGTCGTTTGTATATGGCAAGGCGCACGCGAATACAACCATCACGCCACCGGGCTCGACCGCAAGATTACCTAAACGCTGCTAGTTACACTGTTCAGATGTAGCGACAACCACTTACAGGTCGGCCTCAATCGGCCTTCTATTCGCCGTCCATTGTTTTGCTTACTCTACCTATTACACAGATCAATTTGGCAGACCTTTAACATACCACTTTACCTACTACTAACTCAGCCAGTTCTGGAGCTACAGGGAAAAACTGAGTCAACCGCCTGATTACTTTCACATACTCTGCGTTGTTCTCCTGGAGCACTAGTGCTCTTATTTTTCTGTCGCCTGGGATGCTGGTCTTCACTAGCCGTAGGCTTTTCGCGGCCTTCTTTGACTAGCTCCGTTCTCACCTGCTCCGCGTTTGCTTTGTTTTAGACGATCTCCCAAAGTTCTTGATATTTTTTCTTCTTCTCAGCCTGCTTTCTCTCAGTGTTTTCAAGCTGCTTGATATAACTGTTTACCTATTTGGTGTCTGCTTGTCTCCGGCCTTTGAATATATATATATATATATATATATATATATATATATATATATATATATATATATATATATATTATATATAATCACTTTGTCAGATTGTCACATAAAATGATTTGTAGTACAATCATCATGGTCACACATTCACTGTTATCAATATACGTACTTATGAAAGAAAAAAACGTAAATTTGTATTTGCAAGCAAACAATTCGTTCACGAACTCCCCGCGGCCCACAGCTTTTGGAGTGACTGATCGTTGACTCCTTAAGTTATTGAAGCGTACATAAAAAAAGTGTTCTATCAGTTCTATATATGTATATATATATATATATATATATATATATATATATATATATATATATATATATATATATATATACATATATATAGGGCCGCCTGAGAGTGCGGCTGAGTGTTTACATTCAGGAGCAGACCCGTGGCGGCGCGACGGTATACCGGCTCCAACTTTACCGTTTCGTTTGCGGAATTGGCAGCTGTTTGCAATGGAGGATAACAATACGCATTTTTGACACATTATGTTGTTCTTCTACCGTGAAGGCGTGTGCAGCGCAAACAACCCGAAGGATATGTGCAGTCTACGGCGAAAACGCAGTACACAAATCCACAGTCGAAAAGCGATAAGCCTGGTTTTTCGAACCCAGGTTTGACCATAAAAGAAATTGAAGATGTAACGGGAGTCTCCCACCGAACCGTTTGGAATCGCCTCCATGATGCAGGTTTCTCGTGCAAGCGGAATATCTGGCTACCACACCACCTCAATGATAGACAGCTTGAAGGGCGAGTCGATACCTGTCACGCACTCCTCCGGAAGAACTCGAATGAGCCATTTCTGAGGAGATTGATAACCGGCGATGAAAAATGGATACTCTACAGAAACGTAACACAGAAAAGAAGTTGGGTCCCCAGAGGTTCTCAGGCCGCAGCTATCCCTAAACCCGAAATTCATCAGAAGAAGGTTATGCTGTGCTGCTGGTGGGACTGTAAGGGCGTCGTGTACTTTGAGCTGCTTCCAATGGGTCAGATGATCAACTCCGTCGTCTACTGTAGACAACTCGAAGATTTGAAGGCTGCAGTAGCAACGAAGCGCCCGGAATTGTTAAACAGATGGGGCGTCACTTTTCAACATGATAAGGCGACACCACACAAAAGTTTGGCCACCCGGCAAAAATTAGCGGAGTTTGACTGGGATGTGCCGCCGCACCCAGCTTATAGTCCCGACCTCGCACCATCTGATTATCACTTGTTCAGGTCTCTCCAGAGCTCCCTTGATGGCACAACATTTGAATCTTTGAAGGCTATAAAAAATCACCTCACTCAGTATTTCGACGAGAAGGACAAGACGTTCTGGGAGAAAGGAATCATGGATCTACCAAGGCGATGGGCGAAGGTTATCGAACAAAACGGTCAGTATATCATTGAATAAAAATACTGTTGTCTGCATAAATAAGGCTCTTTAAAATCGGGTAAAAAGCCGACGAACTTTTTGACTTACCTAATACAATAGGTGCAAACGCAGTAAAGATCTACTCGTTGTACCACGATACCAATAATGTCCCCTTTGAATATATATATATATATATATATATATATATATATATATATATATATATATATATATAGTTATGTGCGTGTAGATGCACGTGACTTGGCTGTCTGTTTGTGTATTCTGCATAGACACTAGGCAACAAAAGTTGAGCTATCTATGGCAGGTCGTCGAACCTTGTGCCACTTTCAAAGGTTTCCCGTTCCGATAGCATTTTGACAGCCCTAGAATATTCGTTTTGCAGCATAGAATATCTATATTTGACCTTTTCCCTTTCTCCAGTCGTAATCTTCCTTTGGCACGTTCTTCGTCAACCACTCCCTATCGATGATCACCACTCTGTAAAGTTTAAAAGGTTTGCCTCCATTCACTTTGTTCGTTTGCGTTTAGGAACAGTTACTAATGTATTATATGTGTATGGGTTCATTCAGAGTATATACATATTTACAGAGAGACCATCGATTTTTGCAATTGGACAAACTTCTCCTGCTACGCATGCATGGTCTAGGGGGTCCCATATGCCCTATCGTTATCCTTCCACTTTTAAATTTCTCTTATTTCCTGCCAGCCTCAATCGTATGCGTTTCCTTTCTCTATATCTCTCGTTTTCTTTCTGGCTGTCGTCTATAGCCTTTGTGCTCTCTCTATTGGTACGTTGGCGGGGGGGGGGGGGGGGGTTCACGGGGTCAAGCTCAATTCAGCCTAGATATTGACGTCAAAGGCCTCTAAATGTATCAGCCACATTAGACGGGCAGGACGAATACAGTGGTCAATAACCCTATGTTATATCCTTACTTGTGCAGGCATCGCAGTAAGTAGCACGTGGCAGTACGAGCGGATGGGAAGCCGGGTGGCAAGTAAGTAGGTTAATTTCGTCATTTGGAAATCGAGCTGAATCGGCGTCTATTCAATGCGGTGCGGCAAGATGAAGTTGAAGATGAAGCGGCTGAGGAGCCTGGGCCGCTAGGACAGAGTAACAGCTAGGCACCAACAGTCTGAGGCAGACGTGTTGCCTACCATTCCTCCGCTCAATCCTTTGAGTCAGTAGATGTAGCGGCCACTCTTGACACCTCAGAGTCTTGTGGCTAATGAACGTCAAGAGTCTCAACAACGGAAGCGCGCGTCAAGAAGCGGACAGTAATAAGCGCGACACCGCTAAGCCACGGTCAGGCAACCTGTCGGACGGACAACTTATTACGATTAAGATCAACGCTGTAGTAATTTCGTATCGATAGGTTTGTGCAGATGCTTTATGTATAGGTTAAAATGGCTGTCACAATGTCTAGAACAGTTACTATAGCTTCCACCACAACATCAACTACAACGGAGTGACACGGTTTATTCGTAAGTGGTGCATTCGTGTGAAACAACGTATATATATATATATATATATATATATATATGTATACACATATTGTCCGCTGGCGTTCGAGACTATGGGAGCTGCAGTCCCCTTTACGCTCAACCTGATTCAATGCGTAGGTAGAAGCCTTAATCTTTCATCGGGAGACTCGAGAGCATCCGAATTCTTGCGTCAGAGGCTGTCGCTCGACATTCAACGAGAAAATGCAGTGTCTTTTCGGGGCACGTTGTTGAACTGGGCTAAGCCTAGGTTAGAAAACCCGTAATCACACGTTTGCGCGGAGACAATTGTCCACTTCAAAGTGGTAATATAGCGAAGTTATATTAATAAAAACGATATATATATAGAAGGATACTTACACTCTCGCACATGGTGTTTTTATTCAGCCGCCACCGGGCAGAGAGTTCCAGTCGTGCCGGCCCCACAACAGTAATTGCCGGCTTTCATAAGCGCTGCACTACATTTTTCGGTTGACACACTACCACTTGGACTGATACAGGTGTTTTTTTTTAATATTAGGGTTTTATTCATATAACCAGATTCCAGCGGTACACTTTCGTTTTACATCACTGAAAAATGGAGATTTCACTTGCTATCCTCCTTTATGCTTTTCCTCATTCGGCGCTACCCGCTGGCTGTGGACGTTTCTTGCCGTTGGCTCGCGGCCACCCGTGCTCGCTCCAGTTCGTTCTTCAACCTCATTACGCCTTCTACCAGGTCCACCCCTTGCTTCCATTTCTCCTCGTTTTTAAGCATGGCGTTAACCAGGTCGGTTACCGTCATGCACGGGGCCGCCACTGCGCTCCTACCTGCTCGTGCCGCCTAAAGTGCTGGGCAGAGGAAGACAGTGTGAATAGCATCGTCAACCTCGCCCGTGCCGCAAGTAACGCACGTAGGCTCCGCGACGTTACCCACTCTGTGCAAGTACTTTTGGAAGCATCCATGCCCCGTTAGCACCTGCGTCAGATAATAGGTGACGTGGCCATGCTTTCTCTTGAACCATTTAATGAGGTCGGGGATAACCTGGCGGGTCCAGGCTCCTGGGGTCTCCGTTGGCAGTTGGCTCCATTCCCATTGCCAGTTCTCGAGCGTTTGCTGTCGAGCTACCGCTTTCTTCTGGCGTTCTCGTCTTCGCCGCACTCGCTCCTCGATTAGCCTAGGCCACGGAATGAGCCTGGCGATCGCGCTCACCGCTGTTGTTTCGGCCGTGCGATACGCTCTAGCGACTCTTATCGCGAGCTTGCGCTGCGTCTTCAGAAGCTTGTTTCTATTCCTATTTAGCTTCATCGCGCTGGGACCCCACGTAGGTGCGGCGTAAAGCACGGTGGACTCTGCCACAGAGGCAAGAAGTCTTCTCCTGCCCTCAATCGCGCCACGTGTTCTTGGCAGAAATTTAGCCAGGCTGTTGACGATCTTTTCTGCCTTGGCGGTCACCTTATCTATATGTACGTTGCCATTGAGGGCTTTGTCAATGGTCACTTCCAGGTATCGGGCTGACTGCTTGACTTCGATGGCCACCCTATCTAGTGCTAGCCGGACATCTCCGTGCCTCTTCCGTCCTGTAAGAAGCACAGCCTCACTCTTCTCAGGGGCCAGCCGGAGCTCGTGCCCCACCATCCAGTCGTTTATACTTCGATGGCACGCTGGGCCCGCCCCTGAAGTGCGTCCACATTGCGCGCCGTGACAAGGACAGCCAAGTCATCGGCATACACAACGGTCTGGACGCCTTCCATGTCGCAGAGCCGCAGCACATCATCGTTACGCCATATTCCACAGCGTGGGACCTAGGACAGAGCCTTGTGGGGACTCCTGCTGTCACGGCGAACTTCCTATCTGTATGCACGACTTTTCGGTTGCTGAGATAGGAGGCTATTACCCTCTGCAGATACGGAGAGACACCCTTCTCAGCCTATAACCTCTAGGATTACTTTCCAGCTCAGTGAGTTAAAGGCGTTGCGGACGTCCAGAAGGACGACCATGCAAAGTTCCCTTGACCACTGATTCCTTTGTCGCTGCCTTTCGGCTTCCTCTAGCACCAGATTGATAGCCATTTCTGTCGAGCGCCTATGTCGGAAGCCAAACTGGCTGTCGGACAGCGCTCCTTTTTCCTCCAGTTCAGCAATCAGTCTGTAGTTGAGTTGCGTCTCAAATGTCTTCCCGATGGTATCTAGGAGACATATCCGGCGATACCCACCTGGGTCTGTCGGTAGCTTTCCTGGTTTCCTTATCAGGACAAGGTCTGCTGTCTACCACTCTGTTGGATAGAAACCTCGAGGATCTTGTCTGCCATCCGCCCGAACACTTCTGGCTGCTCCTGTAGGAGGATCTTCACCTCTGCTGGTACTCCATCGGGGCCGAGTGCCTTGCCTTTCGGCGATCGATCCGCAGCGGCCATTATCTCGCAATCCTCAATGGATGGCACGCCCGCCTCTGGAACCTCAATCTCTGGCCGAGCGGGGTCAGCGCGACTCGGAAAAAGTCGTTTCACCGCGCTCTTCTGATACAGGTGCTGCTGTTGCTACTTCTACTTGCTACCGGAGTCGGGGCAGCGCCAGTAGGATTCCAGCAGACAAGCAGACAAAACACAAAGAGGCATGAGACAACAATACAACCACTAAAAGGAGGACATCATCATGTCGATGCACAGTCCTGTAAACGCGTCTTCTCTGCACGTATCATGTGAATACAGGTGGGGTTGAGGAGGTCACAAGCTAGCACTTTTGCTCTGTATCATCTTGTATAAGCCCAGCGATATGAGTAAATGGTACAGCTGCCTGTTTTATGTGTAGAAAGAACAGCACGGTGGCCGGTGATACGTGGCATCGGCAGTACCAACACCAACAACAAGAAAGGTCAGGAATGGTCAAATCGAATGCATATGGCATACGCTCGACACGATCACGACGGCAGACGAACAAGCTACATGCACAAGCCATTGCATCGGCAGCAGAAGACCGCTCTAAGAGCCTCCAAAGACACCCAACGCCAATGGCGTGAAAAAACGGACCTTTGGAGTTTTTTCGCACTCGAAGTCGTTCATTTTCAGATTTTGTTTTTTATTTCAATGTTCCTGTTGTCGCTAATTCTGATGCTCCACTGGCTAGCGTTGTTGTTGTCATGTTACCCGACGTATTGTAGATGCTGAAGTTGTCGTCGTCGTCGCCGCCGCCGCCGCTTGCCGTGTACCGAAGTCAAGTGAAGGCCATGCCCCAAGGGTTCCGTTACGGCTAGTAAGCTTTTCTGCGTTTTTCTGTTATTTGTATATGCTTTTCCATGTTTCGCTTTTTGGACCATTTACTAATATTGGACCTACTTATCTATCTGCTATCGCCTTGCCGTTCGTACTTCTCTTCAACACACTGTTTGCTTTCGCCCGATGCCACTTGAGGACATAATAGTGAGCCGCGTAAGCTGTAGCACTCACAGTAAAGTATAGATGGATAGAACACACACACTTGACACACATGGCGTGCAAATAGATAGAGCACGTGCACTTGTTCCTACTGTGCTGTATATGTATGTATATATATATGTATATTTATATATAAATATATATATATATATATATATATAT
Source organism: Dermanyssus gallinae (assembly GCA_003439945.1). Taxonomy (NCBI): domain Eukaryota; kingdom Metazoa; phylum Arthropoda; class Arachnida; order Mesostigmata; family Dermanyssidae; genus Dermanyssus; species Dermanyssus gallinae. The sequence goes on along the minus strand of QVRM01000581.1, from coordinate 241,646 downwards.
ATATATAGAGAGAGAGAGAGAGAGAGAGACGTACATTTGTTAATAAAGAGATCCAAGATCGCAGCAGTCGCACGAACGCTTTTTTTTTTATCCACTCTCCTAATATGTTCTCCCCGATTTTATCACTTAAATTGGCGAATTTCAATGTGAAAATAGACACCGTGATACATATGAACCATAGCGAACCTACAACTAACCCAGGTCCTGTTCAACAACTTGCAATACTTGGTGAATGTGACCACTCACCTACCCCGCTACCGACTCACGAAGACCCTAATCATAATCGTTTCCTCTGCACTGGTTATTCTGCTTCACGGAGATATTGAGGCAAACCCGGGCCCTACCCGCGCAATCTGTGGAGGCCAGTTCCACCATTTTCGGAACCGCTATACCTGTGCAACGTTTAGTAAGCCCCGTCAAAGTCACTGTGTTAATCTAACCAAGAAGCACAGCACTTGTCATCACTGAACATCAGAGCACGTACAATTTATGCTTTGCACAGCAAGGTGCTTAGTTTTAGATTTGTCTGGTTAATAAATGTAGTGTAGTTTACGGCCCACATGTGGGGCAGGTAGTTAAAATTCTCAAATATGTGGGAAAACGCGTCATTTTGTATACAAATGCAGCCACATATCATAAATTGCGGGTGATTTAAGCTGTGGATTGAGTAAACAGGGAATGTGGATTTTAAAACAGGATATGTTAAGATGGCCTTAGCTGTGTATAACTTGTAATGTCATTCATTGACAGCACAAATGCTGACACTCTTATTCGTGATTTCAAAAAAAACGGTCTGCTTCTAGGAAATACAGCAGAGTCCTATTCATGCTTGAACGCACTCTAGCTAACAGAAAACATCAATAATATCAACAATCCATATATTTCCATTCGCTAGGCAGTGCATTTAGCTGCATGCAGAGGAATAATGTAACACTAAATCATAAACCCTAGTTTGGCAGTGAACGTAGAAGCCTTAAATCGGCGATATCGGAGAAAGCATGACACGAAATCTCTAGCACAGCCAGCAGACGTGATAAACATTTTCAGAATACTATACACAGAAATAGGAGTTTGTAAAGCTTACAAACGCGTTAAAACCATGGCTGTTCTTGCCAAATTGACCAATTCCGCCAACCCTCTAATTAATGACGCTAAATGCGTAGCTCGTTTAAACGTTGCTTTACAAAGACACCTACAGTTCAGACAGATATATCAGACAATTCTAATTGCGTTAATAGTAGACGAAGTCACTCCGGTAGTGGAGAAGAATCTACTGGAATTAATCTTCTAGTTAACGAGCATTTTATTACAAAGGGAAAAAGAAATACAAATGATTTAGCACCGATTGTTAAACCGAAAAAAAAGCTAAACTTATTTAATGAGTGTCTTTACCAAGTGAAGGTTCCCGATTAATGTGAAAAGAGTATACTTGCACTTGGCCTTACGCGAAAGGATGAATCGAGAAACCCGCGCACATATAGGGGAATAGTACCTGCAAGCGCATTATACACGGCGCTTACGCTGCTCATAGTAAAACGGTTGTTGGATTCCGCTCCCGTACTCACGACCGAGATCAGATCGAGCTACAAGCAGGTGCAGGATCTGAAGGGCTGGCTAGCGAAGTCTATGCCATTCTGCCTACAGTATTTGCTTGCTTGAGGAAAGCCCCGTAACTGTGCTTGTCAGCTTACCTACGTTCAGTCGTCGGTGAATTGCCAGTGAGCGTATTCTTTTTGTTAAGGGCCTGACAAATGTTTTTGTTTTTCGGCTACGCTCCTGCGCGTAACCGCACTAAGTTCACATTGCACTACATTAAAAATATGTGCTTCGTTAGTAAATTGGTCCAGATTCCAGATTAATAAACATTGCAAAAGCTTGGCTGCTAGGACACCATGCTAGACCATACATCCCGGAAATGAACAAAGGGTATCGTCAAATAAATATAGGCCCTTCTATACAGACTAAGATACTTGTGGTCGATTATAGAGAGCGTATGGATAACACCAACAAAAACAGGTGGGCGATTGCCCTCGTTTAGCTGTAAAGCAGTGCTTTAGCTAGGACGTAATGTCGGATATGGTGCTGAAGTGATTAGATGTTGCCAGATTATTGTGGTCTAGGCCATCGCTGCCGGAACGTTCGCAGGGCAAAAAAGCTCAGTGATCGTACTTCGGTGTTTCGTGTCAATAGTGATCAAGTCATTGTCCTGTTTGTCTTATGTTGCATAAACGTCTGGAGGCAAACTTATTATAAAATGCCATCAATAATGTTCTGACGAGTCCCAATGTCTAAGCTGGTGTCCCCTGACCTAATTCCAATCTAGGACCGAACTTAGGTCTCCGAGATTCATGCGGGCTTCGCATGGCGGGAGCACTACAGGCAGTTTGTATAAAACTCCAGAACCCTGAACAATTTTAAAATTGTGAAGTCGTTCAGTGCGACGCTGTAATGCGATTGCCTTATGAACAGCTCACGCTATGTTATCGGTGTCTCTGCACCTACACTTGCACACACTTGCTGAAGACGTTCCCTAATCGAATCTATTTTTATAATCTTGTTTCATTGGTTATAGCTCTGGCTATCCATGAGTCATTACCTAGTTCCTTCGGCTTATCCGATAAATATGATCACTTATAGTGATATTCATCCGCGTACAGAAGGCTAGTTTTTGGGTAAACAAGCATTAACAGTTGAAGGCCAGTTAGAAACAAACGTTACATTTTATCGTGTAAACACTGTACTTTGTAACATTTGTGCGACGCTAACTAGTTTTTGAATGGCATACAAATCAGCGGGCAAATGAAGGCAGCCAAAAGAAGAGCGGGCAGTTCCTGATTAAAAATCCATTGTTACAGCTTGACGTCACAGCATCTCGATACCTATCCGTTGGCACAAAGCCGTCATCCGTTCTTCGACAGCAAAAATTAGCTCCGTATCCGCGGCGAAAAAGCGGTCTGGAGTTAGGTGAACTTTCCGTTCTATACGCATCTTGCGTTAACACCTTATCATTCGGTGCGGTCAAGTCTCTCGACATTACCGTTTATTCGCGCATGATAAAATAAATGCACTTAAATCTCTCAGAGCAAACTCTAAAAATGTATTTGGACGGATAATGCTGGTATTCCAGGGCTCTTACTCAAGGTGTAATGCATTTCCGAACTATCGATAGCGTTGTATTACCCGAAAGGCCCCTAAAATTATATCGTTTCTGTTTGAGCCCACCGCGGAACGTTTTGGAACCGAACGGCTGTTGCCGTGTAGAGAACAAAACGTTATTCGCAGTCCCACTATGGGTGCGCCACTGTTCATCAGATGACGTCGAAAATAATTTTTCAACGACGACGAAACAGATTCGTCTCTTAACGTGTATCTGCATCGCAGCGGCCACGGCTCATATTAGGACCAAATTTCTTACTCCGATCCTGATCCCCTCCACAAATGCCAGTACTTTATAGGAACAAAGCGAAGACCCTTGAAGGGATCATCACGCAGCCCAAGCGCGCCAAGTGACAAATGTGATCCTACTATTACTTCGATGCTATCTAGGCAATGCCATTCCATACAGGACGTCCGAGCGGATGGCTGGACTTATCAGGGTATCTCCGATTTCATGGCGGGCCAACCGCAATGGTAACGTTTGCAACACGGCAACAAAAGCTCGCGCAGTTCCGAGAGAGAGTTCCGTTCAAAAGACCGACCTAAAACCGACCTACCCACTGCAAGGAAACAAATAAGCAACAATTGTAAAACAAAATAAAGCTTTGCGCTAGCGGTCCAATTGATTGTCTTGGCTTAGCCTTCGCTCGTAACCTAGGCGAGCGAAACGGTTGGATAGGCAGTATATTGACTATCTACGTCACCAATAACGTCACGTTTAGCACGCTACGATTTTGTTAACCGGTTCCTATTAATTATATCTAGCGTGACCCTACCTCCAGCAGAAAGATCGGCAGACACCGCCTCATCGCTTAAATTCTAGACCGCTACTTAGATATTTGCTAGCTACTTAGTTCAAGTAGATTGCAGAGCGTAAAGTTCCATACTTAGTTGAAATACTTATCCTTCGGCAGCGTTTACGCGGCACGGAACTTAGGTGAGTGACAACAGGCTCTCTGCAGCTTCGACCTTGCATTTACGTCTGTGAGGTTTTTAGCGTGATTCCTTTGACGGCTTCATTTGAGAAAGCCCTCAGCATGTTGCCCGCGTCAGAAACATTAGGGCTCTAATAAAAGAAAAAAGTGCGCACTTTCAAATGAGATCTTAGTTATTACACTTCGCATGTTTCCTTAGGTTTTTGTTTTCGTCTAGATAATGCTAGTAGGTAACACACAGTCAAAATGCGGGCGTTTTCATAGTGGAATACGATTGCACAGTTGAAGGTAAGCGCTTTCTAAGATTAGCTTGCTTCAAACGGTCGAGTAACTAGCCGCACTTTTCACTGTTAGTTGGTGGCTCGGCGGGAGCTCGTTGTACATGTAACACGCTCTTTCAAATCTCACCAGACAGACTGCGCGTTATTTTTAACATGAGGGCCTGCTTTCGCAACGGTATTGAGCCTGGAACATTGCTTTGACCATGACTTTCTGCGAGTTGCGTTATTATTATTAAAGACACAGGATGTTCCTTATCTTTTTTTTTCGACAAGAAGAATACAGGCGTCTTAGCGGTTTATCGTGTCGTGTGCGGTAAGTATGTACTCCACCCAGATATCAGCCCGTCGCCCACGTACCCACGGCTCATGGGTACGTGGTACATTCTATATTAGGAGACAAGCGAACGGATCCATGCGTTGCATTCACCATGTGTGCGATCTAGTCGAGGTCGAATATGTGTTACAATCTACTCGGAAAGAGCCGGTCCGCTGTTGATCTGTCCCATGAGAATCCCCAGGCTCCGCTGAAGTGAGTGGAGCTCACTAAACAACATGACTTTCTGACTGACCAAATATTTATGTACGTTCCGGCGCGGAAAAAAGGTCGGCGGTGTTTACTTTTGGCCCCTGGAGAACATAGACGCCAGGGATCAACTCTCATCTAACAGTTTGAAGCAATGAACACGAAGCTCTCAGTGAAGTCGTCGGGAAACGGAGACTTGACTGGTGTCTTCATGAGTCATGACAAATTGAGCTTGAGTCCCACATTATGGGCTCTCTGAGTAAGATAATATCTTTATGTGCTAGCGACCGGGTGTACAAACTGCTTTGCAGTGTGAAATCATATTATTATTATTTATTATTATTATTTGCACAAATAGACAATTATTGCACGCAAAAACCCACATGAGCGTCCTACTTGTGCATTCTATCATTTCCACTAAGGTTGCGGTACTTTGCGACTTTGCGTAAAACGGCTAAGGTATTGTTTCATACCAGGAGTTTGCCGGCGTGCCAGCCACCCTGCTGACATTGCTGACGCAGCTGACAGTCCCTATAGTTAGGCTTGCCGGTCTAGTGTTAATAATAGGCCAGGAGAAGGGAAGCCATTGCACCCCCGATAATATCGTCAAGTGCGGAAAACGCCTATCATTTGTGCTGGCCTCATGCATGAGTTTGCCCGTCTGTAACTGACACCTGATGACCGCCGTAAGCGCAACTGCAGGGGGGGGCAATGCTGCTCGTCCTCATTCTGCCAGCAGATGAGGATCCTGGTGGCTTAGCTGCTGTAGAGTAAGGCGTGACCGTTCAACAACATTGTTCGTGGAACTGGCAAATGTTCGGCGCAGAGACAATTCCTACTAAAATCCTAAAAACGCATTTAAGTGGGCCGTATTTCGCGAAGCAGCCGAGTGTTCGACCGCCAAATTCGGCCGTTCAACTGAGATCGTATCTAAGAATCCATCTAGATCATATCTCAGCTTGGATCTTAGACGGTGCCATTTCCTGACGACTATCTTCAAGCTATATCTATATCCCTCTGTGCATACGTTCGACTGCGCAGAACTCTGCTAACCGAGGTTTGCTATATTAGAGAACGGCTGGTTTTCTCTGTGTGTACGGTAAATGCTGTAGGATCAGTCATAACATAGACTCTACCCGATCGAACTGGCGGCTGAGATAAGCATCCATAGTTCGGACATAGCTAAGCAAACGAGACGCGTTTGCACCCACTACATACACTCTACTCGAATGAATAGTAACGAATAATATTGGAGTTATAAATGAAAGTGGATGGTTGTGAAATATTAGGTTTCGATTAACGGTATTGTATTTTTTTGCAGCGTTAGGTGTCGTTATTCAAGACGCTGTTCGAAACGATTGAAACACAGTTATCTCCAGCCGTTTTACTTTAGTTGCAATAGCATTTTACTATAGATTCTAGTATAGATACTAACATCTTATTACAAACACTAACAGCGAACTGGATAATGGCCTCGGCTTGGCATATATCTCTTTAAGAAACAATAATCGAGAACTTCTAGTTCAACAGTAACATCTCACTATGCAGCATCAAGATGCAGTCCAGTTTTTTGTAAATAACTAAGACGCCATTGTGAACATGATGGACTATCTGCAATGTTTACTAACCCTAAATTTTTAATTTTGCTCCAATAAATACAGTTGCAGTACCGCAGCACATACATCTAGGTATGAAATCCACGCTATTATAATAAGCATAAAATGTTATTGTAGGCGAATTTATCATTCAAAATTTTTCATCGCGGCTTCGAGGTCTGCATTTCAGCAAGTGTCTAATCATTGCATTGGATTAGGACAAAAGTCATTTTGTGTAAATACTTTGGCGCTACTTTGTTTGAGGTTACACCTTGCTTAGATGTTTGCTGCTTTGCAAAGATCATTTTTGTTCCTGTGTTTAAATGTGTGTTGTCTTTGTTTAAAATTGCTCGCTTTAGTTTGCATAAGTGGGTTCTAGTGCTGAAGAAGCTGAAAAAATACTTGTGGCCGGTTCTGCTCGTGTCCAGACATGGCGAAAACTTAATCCTTGATGTGTTCTTGATTTGATAGAAAGACCGGGAGTGGTGCAACACAGGACCCCGTGAACACCCTTAACAACGGAAAAGTTTTGCCTGCGATCGCAACGCTTAGCGGCTGCAATCATGGCTTAGAGCTCGTCTGGCTGGAATCTGGCTCCAATGCGGCTACAGTTTCTCCAACTCCGCCTGATTTATCTGAACGTAGGAAGGGGCGCATGGGGTAGTAATGCAGCCAGCGTAAGTTGCACGGCTGGGTGAATCTGCGGAGCAAATTCTATTCGGCTTTGTTAAGATTTGCCTTTTATTTCTTTCTCTTAAGCTATCTCTCTCTGTCTGTATGTCTGTCTGTCTCGCTTTGGATCTATCTATTTATATTGAACACAAGCGAGGTAAAAATACGTCGCCGGTAAGTCCGTGTAAGTGCGGCAAGCGTCTGGCAAACCTCAGAGACTAAGTTTTGCATGGACCGCACAGCGAGCGCCTGGAGTCAGTCTTCTTTGCAAGCAGGTAGGTACACTGCGCTGAGGCACCACAGAGCGCGCCTGCGAATGGCACTGAAATTGCCCGCGGCATCGGTTCCCGAAGGTGGCAGTCGAAGAGCATTCTCGTTCTAGCTAGTTTTTAGTTATGCCGCTAACCGTAGAAGTTAAACGCATAGCACTATGATGTGTTGTCGACGCCAAATGGCAAAAGTGCACAAGAACTACTTCCCTATGCTCAGAAAGAAATCACTTAGATCAACAAGTTTTGCGTCGTATGCTTAGCATATCAGAACAAAGATCCACAAGCAAAGTTAAAACTATGCTGCTTAGACGTGATATGGAGGTGTTACGTTAAAATGGTGTGTTCGTAAACTACCAGCCAACCACCGGTATACAAAAATAGGACTGGAAGCACACAATGTCCAAGCGAAGGATAAGCGGGCCCAGGGGTACTATAGCTTGGCTTTTTGATCGGCGAAACTAAAGCAGTGGCGTGCGCTGAACCGAGCTACTCGGTGGAAGAAGGACTGGTAGCTTGATATGCCGAAGCCTTGCCATCACCTCGACAGTACTCCGTGACAAGGAACATCTAATAATGCGTAATTCCGCTGGTTAGAGAAAAGTACGTCAGCATGCGGCAGCGACCACTAAGGGAACGCCATGCCGTCGTCGTGGGCGGCATCTTGATAGCCTGATCACGCGTACACGTAGCTGTAAACAGAGGATGTTTACAACAACAACAGCAACAAAAAACGCCACAGGGCAAAATGTGTCTTCATTGTCGGCGTGGATATTATCGAGTGGATGCTGTAGTACTGAGTAGCGACGCCGCTCTGAGTCGGCGGTTCTTGCGGGCCGTATTCTTAGACAACAGACTCAATCATACCAAAAGGCGGCATTACTACCGCTAGCTCTGCGGATACACACGGGAACAACACTACATGTTGCGTTAAGGTTAATTGTGTGCCCGTGAACGTAGAAATACATCTGTACGCACATACTTAGCTGATATTGTGGGATAATAATGCGGCCACGTCGCAAACGGTGACAACAGTTAGAGGCATCGTAAACAATACGTGTTCCCCCTATCTGGTTGCAGGCGGATACTCATAGAATACAATGCAATACATGATCAGACTTCACCAAAACAAGGAGAATACAGTCAGTGGAATACATGATCAGACTTGATGCAACAAGGAGCTTAACAAACTTGCAGTGGCAACTTCCCAGACAAACGCGTCGTCTGCAGGCACCATGCTTGCAAGCGCAATAATGTTTTACGAGTAGCCGGAAAAAATGGCAGCATTATTATTGCATCATAATTAAGAGTTTGCGTCATGCATGGGAGGCTCATTATATGGCAAAACAAGTAAATTATTGTATAGCTTAAAAATTAGTTAATTTCCTTAGTTTGTTAAAAAGCATGCATATTGAACCGAATGTGCCGTGTGATACGGTCTTTCTCATTTCCGAAAATAATCGCTGTAGTTTTTAGATAAGTTAGTATGACAGTCAATAAACCTGTTTAGCCTGAGCCCTCCGATGGGTACTGTTTTCTAGGCGTAAAAGTCTAAACTTTCTCGGGCTGACCGTCTGCCAAGATTTAACGTCCACGGAACTGCTTTTCGCGTTGCTTCATAGACGGACCCCCACAAATACAAATGTGGGGCAACGGTGGGGTTCGAACCCGCGCACCTATGTGTCTCCTCCGGTCGCGAGGCGCAGTCGAATGCACCACGCCACCGGGCTCGACTAGGCGTAAGAGTCTAACACTATGTAACACACATGCACATACATGTATATCAACTGTCGGCAGGTTTCTACACATAATATCACAAACCCTTTTTTGTATGTATGGCAACCGTCTACAGGCTACTTACATAATGACACAAACTCAAGATGCGGCTAAAAGCTGCTGTAAACAAGCACTAGAAACGTAAATCTAGTATGTCGTATCACCAATCTCTTGTACCAGACACAGGACTCTGAATCATAGCCATACTGTCATCACGCTATACCAAAGTAACGTCATCGAACTTGCAGTTTCGCACATATACCAGGCCGTAAAAATACTGCGCAGTGGCCGATTAGTTTAGGGTGTAATAGTGAGGTCTGCATTTAGAAAAGCAGTAAGCCAGTAAGGCAAACATTAAAGCAACTGAACACTTCGATAAAAGCTTGATACTTGTTATGTTAATCGGTCTACATCGATTGAATTATTAGATAAGCAACTGTGTGGATTCACAATACGAAAGTCTCGTTTGCACGAGACTGATCAATAAAAAATGTCAACAGAAGGCTTTTTGACAGACTTACCGTATTTACTTGCTTACACTGGCAAAATGGGCGTTGTACTATTATTGCGTTAACATCCTTATGAAGTATAGTGCTCGCACGTTGGGGGTACCCAAAAGCAGTTCTCTCGGCCCATTATAATTTTGTAATTAGATGTTCGAAGCCGAGCTAGACGGTGCTAATTTCACATGCAGTTAGTCCTCGATTTGCGTTAAGCAAGATCGCTCTTCGACCCATTGATAAAGCACGCGCGGTGGGTAGACTCTGTTTAGTGAAAAGGTCAACAATCCTGGTTGAGCGGAAATTTCACAAGATACAGACAACCTTTGAAAGGCAAAGCCAAATCGACGTTTTTTTTAAATCGCTTTTTAGTACTACACGTTGAGGGGAATTGCTCAGAAGGCACTGGGGCCTGCTTGTTGGCAATTACGCAGCGCATTTTTCCAAAGGCAACAAAGGCTTTTTCTGTCTCATGAATGGGTACAAAAAAGTAAAATTTACTCCTCGCTATTTGGCACTCGTAAGAGGCGTTGCGCAATTTGAGGTTCGTATTTGCGTGGGGCACCGGAACAGCAAAGCACAGATAAGCCCCAGCGACTTCTACTCTTTTGGTAGGAAAGAGCTAACAAGTGCGGGTCACAGCTGCCAAAATGGAAAAGACATAGCGAACCGAGACGCCGCTGCTAAACCTGGGGCTATGACCTGCTGCAATGCAGCAAAGTAACATCATAAGCAACGATAATGGAGATAATCCCACTGGCTCCGGAAGTCGGGATAATGACCTTCGTTGATCAGAGCCAAAGTTCTATGGCACAGATTCCTCGAAAAGAGGGGGACTTGCGGAAGTTTCCCTATGTTGGATGCCCACACACCACGCAGGTAAATCTTGCTAGTAGAAGATAGCATGAAATAGTCTAAGCCTTAGACTTCTTCTAGTTACTACCTGCCTTGTTATATATATATATATATATATATATATATATACAGGTGTATACTTGTGGCTCTTGGGATATATATATATACAGGTGTAAATTTGTGGCCCTTGGGATAATGCCATCTTGCTCAGCATTGTGTCCCATCTTGACCACCAGGCAATAAGGGAAAAATCAAGAGGATCCTCTACTGTTGTTACCTATATAAGGCCATCGTTTACATTTTTAAAAAGGCAGCTGGTTTTTTTCTAAGCGTCTTGGTCTAAAAGTAGAGTAGTGAAATCGATTTGCTTATTGAACAATTTGCTGCGTCATTGACTTCGAGATCTTTATACAGGAAAAATTAGAGTTTTCAAGTCTAGTTTCCTAAATGCATGACGATCCTGTGCACTGACATATGTCATTCAGCGTGCCTCTATGGAACATCCCGTGTGCTTGCTATATTAGTAAAGTTAATGGAACATCAAACTGTGTACCCTACAATCTCCACATAATAGTAATGACGATAAGCTATCAGCAAACGCAAAGAGCACTTGGTATGATTGCGTCAAACAACAAACAGATTTTGTGTAACAAGTGCCATGCCATAAAGCTATATCCGTATGAAATGCCGTATGTACTTATTTTAAGATTTGGTAGATTAACTCGCTAAGAAAATTATCTTTTCCAATGGAACGGGCAGAAACGTCTTGTTTAAGAGTGAGGATACAATTTATAAAAGTAGTTATTCTGCCTTTTTTCTCTTACATAATCTACGTTTGCGGGAGAACCAGCCAATGCATGGAGAAACCGTTCCTACCGGCTTGTTTAACAGAAAATTCTGAACATCGATATGTTTTTCTGTCTTTCGTTGAAGCTTTTACGTGCAGAAATTTTTACTAAGACCCCAAATTCACGTCCGCATAGTCTCTCAAGCTATAGCAAATTTAATGCCCATCATTTTCGTGTCAAAGTGATGGTGCTGCGTTACGTAGTTGCCGAGTAACTAAGCCTTTTTTTTACAGCCATATCGAGAGTGAAAGCATGTATTCTTGCTAGCATTTTGGCCTGCTTCAGCAAGGGTGTATGAGAAAGGTACATATCTTAAGGTTTGGTAGATTGGTATGGTAGGATTGAAAGTAAATAGAATTGAAAGTTTTGAAAATAAATTTCGAAATTTGAGAATAGAACGAAAGCTTTTTCCCCTAAACTTGCAGGTCAAATTCGGCCAGAAAATATTGTTTTTCAAATAGAAGAAAGAATCGCAAACTTCCTTGCAAAACGTCCTGAAAAAACTGTACAGTTCTAAACGTAAAAGCATCAACGTAAAACATAACAACTATGGCTGTCAAAAAGCTTAGTTACTCGGCAACTACGTAACGCTGCACCATAGCTTGGGTACGAAAATGATGGGCATTAAATTTGCTATTGTCTGAGAATAGTCTTTTGAGCGTATTTTTTAGCCGTAATGGCAAATTAACGGTTCTGCACGTGTAAGCTTCAACGGAAAGCATAACATGTCGACTTCTTATGACATTCTTCAATCCGGCTATTCGCCTTGCGCTAGCTTGCGTCAGCAACTTCATATTATGCAGAATTTTCCGTCGAGCTCGCCAACTTGATTGGTTCCTCGACTGGTTGACCGATTCTCCGACAAATGTAGTTTTGCACAGCTATGTAAAAGAAAAAAGGCAAAATAATTACTTTTATAAATGTCATATCTACTGTCCCAAACAAGACGTTTCCGCCCCCGTTATATATATATATATATATATATATATATATATATATATATGGCTTTTGCGGTCAAAGGCCTGAATGTGGATCACGCTAGACTAGAACGTCGATCAGCACCGCGTTTCGGTTCAGCGGCGAAAGACAGCGCGGAGAGGTGGCAACGGGTAGCATTGGGCGACGTCCAATTCGGATCGTTGCACTTAGGCTCAGCAGCAGATTGACGCGAAAAGATCGAGAATGAGAGACAGCGAGTGGGAAATGCGCGTTGGCGATTCGTCAGAAGCGATACAAAATGGGCCACTTGCAATACGGCTCTATTGGCCTAGTGGACGAGTGCTTGGCTGGCAGAGTGACATTCGTTCGATCCCGTGCCGTCCTCTGGGAATTGTTGTCGATAGTACATAAAGATTTCTAAACTTCCCCTAGAGAACTAGCTCGCGATAAACAACAAAGCAACAACAACAACAAGAAAATTGCGGGCCCGTTCAGTATGGCAGGGTCGAAGTCACGGGCTCTCAGGGGAAATTTACAACAGCAACAGCCTAAGGGAGGCATAGAGAGCAGTAAACGACAACTAAGAAGCTGGAGAAAGCGAACGGCGAGCGCAGAGTAGAGAGAGAAAAACAAAAAGCAACAAAAAGAGGTGACGAAAACAGGCGAGAAAACTACCAGCAAAACGTATTCAGGACCGCCGGATTAAACCGAAGGTCGAGCAAAGGCGTCAGCCTGAACAGTCTTGCTGTTGATACGGATGCATGTGGAGTTTGGTAAATCGGTGGACTGACAAACTAGTGGAACGTTCCGCACATACATAGATACTGATAAGGCCCAGCAGGGCAGATCTGGCTTCAAGTATGGCACACGCTTCTACAAATGCCGCCGTACGCAAGACCAGATCTGCCTTGCTGTCGCCGTCCGCAAGCACACAATATCCACCTAAATAAATCGTTGAGTAGCAGCACCATTATCAGGAGTAGACGAGTCATACTCTGCTGTTCCATGCAACTTAATTGCAATTTATCTTGTGTATCATAGGCACGCCCACTAGAAGGAACGCTATCGTGAAGAAACGTTTTATTTTAGCTGAATTATTCTCGCGCATCGTTACGATGTGATCCTCTGGCTGCCTGGCTGTCAAAAGTTGGAGCTGGGTTAGGTTAGCTGAATGCGTTGCAGCCAGAGATCTTAATTATCTAATATGCGGGTCAACCACTTTCCACAGTGTATACACTCGTGTGCCGCGAATAAACTCGAGCAAAGCCGCGACGACTGCCAGCATACAGTGGCTCGGTTTGTGAAGGTGATCCCAGATATGCCCGAATGTTTTATGGCAGGACAGGTACAAAGAAGTTTCACACAACGGACCGTATCAAGTCAGACTTTTGTAAAACCTGCGGGGCGATGTGCCAAAGTATTTTGTAACAGAAACGGCTTTGTGTGAGCCTGAGGCAGATTGGTTATTTCAGCATAGTTTGTCACCAGCAATTTCCAAGACGCTGGACAAAAAAACAAAGTCATTTATTAAGATATAATATATATAGATATATACAGGGTGTTGCAGAAATTTTCATAATAGAATATACAAATTGTAGAGCTCATTAAATGCAAATATTTTTCCAATGGAACATGGGTCTCTGAGAATCTGTTTCGGATGAGGAGCGAATTACTACAATTTGTGACAGGTGTTTTGCCCGACATAGGGCATAAATGTGCTGTTGCGAGCAACCAGTCCTCCTATACAAAACTTGTGTAAATTTGCTTCTAGTAACGAGACGCTTTGGTGTGAGGTTCCTAGCAAATGGATTTCATATATTCAACAGCATAGCAATAAATTTTTCGTCACATGCACCTCGCGGAATTTCCAAATCTGCTGAAAATCAATGCTCCGCAACCACAGCTCGCATTGCCATAGGTTTGGTACCAAAATGATCGTCATGAAATGCGCATTTGCTGAATATGTTAGCTTTGAACACGTGGGTGGTCGTAGGGTTATGATTCTGAAGTATTTGGCGTGAAAGCTAATAAAAAACTTCATTTTTGACGAATTCTCTTCTAAACGACCGTGTCGCATCTTCTGACCGGTCTTGTATATTCTTCGGAAGAAGCAGAATTTTCTCACGAACCCGACAGTGTGTTTAGTTTCTGTATAGGAGGACTGGTTGTCTCGCAACAGCACATTTTATGCTCCTATGTCGGGCAACAACACTAGTGTCACAAATTGTAGTAATTTTGCTCTCACTCCGAAACAAGACTTCTCAGAGACCATGTTCCATTGGAAAAAATATTTGCTTTAACGAGCTCTACAATATGTATATTCTATTATGAAAAATTTCTGCAACACCCTGTATATATATATATATATATATATATATATATATATAGATCGCGCCAAGGTTATCTGTTTTGCAGTAGGTATCTGAAAAATTACGTATCTTAGGGTTATCAAGGTGTTCACCAAACATAAACGTATTACTATGTCTATGAACACCCAACTGAAGCTCGGAGTGTCCGACTAGCCTCTCAGCAGTCGCATGAGGGAGAACACCGATTGGGGGCATCCGCAGTGCACCTCCCCTCGCCTGACGGACCCCAGCTCACGTACCCCGATAGTAAAACAGGCAGTTATAGCCAAATCAATATAAACAAGTAGAGCAATGACGGCCCAGGGCAGCGGCGATGGTCATGAAAGCGAATTCCATCGTTGTTGTTATTGTTGAAGTTGGTCAGCAACAAAACTAGGGCCGAACGGCTCGTAGATGACGTAGCGGCGTGCATGGCACACTTATCGTGATCGTCACGTGCGGCCAATGAACAGGCGGCTCGCAGTTTTGCACTAAACGCTTGCCTAAACATGCCTACGACTGCATGTCGGCACAAGACTCATTTATCTGGACGTTAAGTATTGCAGAATAAGGTGCAAGGCTTCATCGCTCGGATGTAGTACAGCATCGAAAAACTGTTATAGCACACTAGTCTCGGGTATGGTTAAGCATAAATGTGCCCTTAGTTGAAGTCACATGTGATGATGGCGATGATGATACTCATAATAATGATGTCCGGATTGCAATCACGTATTAGTAAATTATCTCAACGTTATATATATATATATATATATATATATTTTTTTTTTTTTTTTATTTTTATATATATATAAGTATATATGCGTGTGAGCGTTAATTAACAGCGTGAGCATGGCGTCGCTGGCAAGACGAAGTAGAAGAGCATCGAGGACGCGCGCGCAATTAGTGATGATGCAGAATGATTAACTTGAAATCATCAACCAACCAACAACCAACATGAAATGCATGCGTGTTGCATTCAGTTGCCTAACCGCTGAACATGGCGACGACAAACATGGCGGGGGTTGCCCCGAGGCGTCCGGGCTGTACCATGGCCAGAGCGTGTTGACACGCCCTCAGTAAGCTCCTCGACAACAACCACAACAACAACAACAACAGCAACAACAACAACAGCAACAACAACAACAGCAACAACAACAACAGCAACAAAAACGACAGCAACAAAAACGACAGCAGCAACAACAACGACGATAACAACAACAAACATTTTTCAAGCGCAGGCGCCGTCTTTGTCAACACCCCCACTGTTGCGCCCACTGCCCCAGCCCAACTGCCCTTTGTTATGGCAGAAACGACAACAGCAGAAGTAGAATCAGTACCAGCTGCTGCTGCTGCTTCTGTACCAGCGTCGCTCATAGTGCTAAGACGCGCACACCGAGCATTAACTGGCACACCGAAGCTTACAGAACGAGGCTCGAATTCGTGTTGCTGTTTGTCGATGCAACTGACCCGTACCCCCCGAGGATGGCAAATATTGACACGTGCGCGTGAACAGAAGCAGAAGTTTGCCTATTGACATACGGGTAAGTGTCTTCGTCGCCGTCGTCGTCTTTGTCGTTGACGTCGGACGACGAAGGAAGGCGTCGAGCCAATCCGATGCGCACTGACATGCGCATCAGTCAACAATTACCCGCGCGACGAATCGACCGCTAATCCATCGCCACTGATCGTTGGCCGTCACCACCCTTGGTGGCCTCCCGTACGACAACACACTAGCCGCGCTAGCCGTGCGGCACGCATCAAACGCAGTGATCTTCCGAACAGCGGGGTTGGCGCTGAGATCGCATAGATAGCGACGCGCAAAGGCGTGCCATTCGCAGGATTAGCAGATGTAGCTGCGGCACCATACTAAACGGCTTTATACTACGTATAGAGAAACATCCTTCAAAATAGGCAATCCTTAAAGTACAATCAGCTCGTACACGACTTCTTAAATACTACTTCGGCTGATCACGTTCCAACGATATCGGCGGTTGTTGGCGAATACGAAGCAGTAGTAGTAGGTAAAATGACGTGCCAAGTAACGTGTCAACCCTGAAATGTATGTGCGTGCCCGTTATGGGAGATAGGGAGAGATAGAGAAAACTGAATTGGCGATTTGATGTGCTACACTCTGCATAGCCGTTCTAGGACGCCCTTAGCCCCCTCTAAACAGGCAAATCCGCAGAAGCTTTTCCTGTTCTGCTTCTGTTTGCTCGCCTTCTGTTTAGGTTTGCTGGCGCTGGAACTTGTGGTCGGCAATCCTTGCTCATAACGCATTGTCGTTGACAAATGTTAATTTTGCTTTGATTGTTTAGATTCCTGCAAAAGCGGCGGTGATTGGGACTGAGCTTTACAGCCCTTGCTTGTGCCGTGCTGTTCGGGCCAAACGAAGCCTAGAGCAATGAGCGGTATTGCATTGTTTACAAAGGCCTATCGATAATCCTGAGGAGATCGGAGAAGCTCGAAGGCTGGGGCTCGAAGAGTCGAACATGCCCCGGGCTGGGATATCTCAGAATTCGCAGCATGACACGCTGCGTTGTGCCCGCGATAAAACCAGCTTACCAAGTTTGTCGTACCGCAAATATCAGCTACAAGAATTACATAATCAGATATGTCTTGTAAAACGTCAAGACATAGATATTACTGAGTTTTCCCCTTTTGCCTGTATTTGATCTCAGAATATTTTCGAGATGCATCTAAACAGAAAGGAGCTATAGCCCCTACAAGGGCGTGCTTCAGCATCAAGTTGTCTCCATATTAGAGTACATTAGGCACTTTATCCTGCTCATAGACGCGCAATACAGTATTCGAGAAGGTATTTTCTTACGTACTCTATTACGCAGGCGAAACTTCAATTTTCGCCAAACACATATTAAAATCCACAAAAAGAGATCATAAAGTAGATGCATAGGAGTCTTTTACCGATCGACCCATCATCTAGCTAGCCGAAAATAAACCGTCATCATTACCGCGTATTTGCAGAGCCGCTATCAAAAGCTCATAAACGGCCATTGTGCAAACTAGTGGTTACTTCAATGAAATAAATTACTAACCGAGAGTAGTGTGCAAAGTCCGTGTAATAGCCACTTAAATAACTGTAGCTAATTATTCTAGATTAGGTTCTTAGGTTAAACCTGTAGGATCTAGTTAGCAGTCTACTCTTGACTAGTCTGCCTGGTGAATTTAGCTTTAAGGTCGTATATCACAACTACCTTACATCAGCAACATATCAGTGAGCTATCTAAGTAGAAATTAACGATAGAAGAACTGGTCAATATAAGCAAAACATGCAAGGCGTTTAGCTCTTGTCACAATTCTAGTGTATACAAAAGTTTAGACAATGGAGCTTGGAGTACATATGGTTACTATTGAATACTGCATCTGTCGGTTCATGTGTAAATATGTTTGGTGTCGAATAGCTATAAGTACTACGGCCGTGTAAAGCTCTTACGGAGGGATCCGCATAGCTGTTGTTGTGAGTTTAACCTAAACACGAACTCCAACAGCCACAGGACTGCGTTGCTTAGTTCGTCAACGGGCAAACAGCGCCAGGCGTCATCTATGTCAAACTGCATGAGTTGCAGGAAACTTTATCCAGCTCTGATCAATCTGGTACGGATGCAATACCAATATTTACAACCAATCCATTGAATAATGCCCATATGTGTACGCGTTGTATCTATAGCAACATTCGACATTGTCACTGAAGCTGCGTGCAGCAAAACATACCAAAATACGTGCAAATTATCTTACAGAAATCGTGATTCAAATAGCGTTTAATGTTTTTCATTCGGCCATCCCTATTGATACTCTCACACGTGCGGTGGCTTAACGTAACAGTTCGAAATGTAGCCGGGATCTCGTATTGTTCTCTTTATGCCTCTCTCTCTCTCTATCCTAACATGTTCGTTTTCTTCCTCAACGCGGTTGTGTCCTGGTTTCATTCGTTGTGGGCGCTACTGGTAGCTCAGCGCTTTTGTCGGTGCGTAAACGTCGCCACCTTTCGAGGCATTCACCGGAACGCAATGGGCTAATCATTCACCAGGAAAACGCTGCGTTCGTCATAGTACTACCTTTAATACGCCTGCATGCTTTTCCTACTACCGGTTCTAGGAGTAGGTGTGACAATTATTTATTGCAGGTGATATCGACCCACCCAATTTCAGTTGTTGTTGTTGTTGTTTTTGTGATGTTGTAGTAATAGAAATGATCATAACGTTGTGTAACGCGGCAAGTCTCTGCTATTGTCGGTCTGCCTGGTTGTGTGTGTGCGTACGGGAGCGTATGTCTATATTGATTGATTGATTTATTGTTCGCTTGGCATGTATACCTAAATACACATGTTACTATTTTATATCAGGAACGCTTAGAGTGGCAGCATATATTTTACCTACGCATCTTTTTTTTTTTCTGGGAGGTTTCGGGAATGCATGATGCACATGCGCCACTAGCAGCCTGCGTGACTAGTGTGAGACTCGCAAACCCACTAAACCCGGATTCCTCCCCACCCCTTCCCCCCCAGGCTCGGTATTACTTTGGCATTACATCGAATACATACGCATCTAGATAATCATTGTAAGACCTACTGAGTAATTGCTTTCCATTGGGATAATCTTTTCTTGGTAATATCGACCAGGTCCTTTCTAACATTTGGTTCTAGAGCTAGGGCCTCCGACAGCTCGATATCTCTGCTCCCCCCTAAGACTGTACATTCTTTAACAATATGCTCGATTGACTTATTTTCGAGCCCACATGCTCGACATTCTGTACTTTACCCCTCCCTATATTTAGTTCTTTGAATCCTTGTATCCAACATCCCTGCCCTAGGCATCTGCCAATAGCCCACTCGCTCTTGAATGATCGTATACCCATTCTACCTCGCCCTTTCCCGCTTTGCCTTTCCTTATGCACTTGCTTACCTCGATCTGGAACTCATCGCCTTTTGCCTGTATATGACTCGTTAATTTCACAATTTTCCCCGATACCCTCGCTCTTACCCATTGCTGACTATTGTATCCAATCTCCCCAGCTGCAACCTCTACTCGTCGATTTCACTTTCAGTTTATTCCTAAGTGCCGTTTTTACCAGCTGCATCTGTTTAACCCATCTTTTATTTCTAACAGTTTTAATTCTAATACTAAATCCTAGCTTACTTTGTACTTCCCTTTGTATAAATTTTGACATCCTTCTTCTCAAGAAATTCCCTGGCGCAATGAAATCGGCAACCCATTGCAAATCGTATCACTTCTCTCTGTATTGTTTCTAACTTTTTCTCAACCCCGCGCTGTGGACCAGAGAGGCATTGGCAAAGTTCAATCCTGGCACATACATGGCCTTCCATATAGTCCTTGTTACTATAAATTTATTTAACCCCCAGGGGCCCTTACATTTAACAGAATTTCTTCCTCTCTCAGCCTTTTCTTTCGTAGGATCTCTTCTTCTTCTAAATAATCAACCCCTGTAGTCATTGTCATCCTCAAGATACGTGTACTGACTTTTATAATTCAATACCCTCCCCCTGTACTACAAGCTTCCTTTCCCCCCTAGCCCCATTAAATACTAAAATTGCGCTCTTTTTGTTCATTAAACGTCATGCCCAGTTCCTCCGCTGCTCCCTCACATGCATCAAACATTGGTTGAACTTCGCTAGTGCTCCACCCTAACACTAACATATCGTCAGCAAACAGCAGCACGGGTGTCTTGTCTATATACACCCTTTTCCCCTATCTGCGATCCTAAACCCGTTCAATTAATCTTTCGCGCTATTCTCTCTCTCTCTCTCTCTCTCTCTCTCTCTATATATATATATATATATATATATATATATATATATATATATATATGACTATACGTGTGTTTATGCAGGCATGCTAGCATATATCTATGCACGCATGCACCCTACGCACCGACGCTGTAGTCGATAGCCGTGAACGGCACGCAGAACACGATGAACAGAAGATCGGCGATGGCCAGGTTGATGATGAGCATGTTGGTCGTCGAGCGCATCTGGGGGTTGCAGGCGACCACGAGCACAACGAGCGCGTTGCCCACGAGGCCCACCACGCAGATGAGGCCGAACAGCCACGGTACGACGACCTCGACGAACACGAGGTTCGGGTCGCCCGGCCCGTCGTTCGAGCCCAGCCCGCTCGAATCGCCATCGCGCGACCCCACCACCGCCGACGACGACGACGACAACGACGACGCTGCTAGAACAACAAACCCCGCAACAACAACAACAACAACACAGAGGCATAGAGCGTTAAGATCAACAAGGTTAAAGACGACGATCAGACCTGATAGACAAAAATGCGAGAGAAGACATCAGCAAGCAAGCTTGCTAGAAAGAGGGGGGGAAGTGTGGTTCGGAGGAAGACCATAGCAACACAGAATGTAAAAGTAACAGCAGCAACAACAACAACAACAACAACAATACAAATAACAGACATACCGACAGCAACAACAACAATATTAATAGCAATAACAACGGCAATTATCGCATTATTGACGATAACAACAGCAAACAACAACAACCGCAACAACAGCAACCGCAGCAGCAACAACAACAACAACAAACGATAGCAACGATAGCTTCATTGTTATTTCACTAGGTTCGTTTACGAGCTTCCGCGGGCTAATCCCGCTATCGGAATCTTTAGCGGCGACTTCCGGTCGGAAGATCGGCCTTGTGCTGACAGCGGCCATGCCATCAATTATGCTGTTGGCGTGTCCTTGATGTGTTTCGTGGTCCATTAAGGACCGTGCCTCGTGCCTTTACTAATTGGACGGGACACGAGTCGAAACTCTGGAGATGTTAGAAGGTAACGGTTGCCACGCTGATTATGACTTCGGCTGTTGCTAGTGCTGCCGCTTCTAGTAGCTTACCACTACAACTACTCCTAGTGCTACTATGTGTACGATGATAAGCAAAGTCAATGTTGATGCCAGACTGCCCTGTCCTAGGTAATCTTCGCGTGACGTCACGGGTCACGCGCGGCTTTGTTGGCAGTAACCACATACTTGACCTGGGCTGAATAGTTTTTCGATACGTTTCTTCGTCGAGACAAGGCAGTTAAGTACAGTAGTACAAACTGGCCACCTAAAGGTTAACAGGAAAACATAGTTAGTAGTGGCGCTAATGAGTGGCGGAGCGGATTGGTATATATATATATAGGGGTGACTGAAAGAATTTATAGCGATACCAACATTTGAGCCGTTAAACGAATATTTTTTCCATAACTGTGCTTGAGAGTAGTACAGTAATACTACAATTATGGTGTTTTTGCCCGACATAGACACAAATGTCTTTGCGAAGACGAAACTAGCACACCTCGTGTCGTGATAAAATATGATTCGTCAGAAACCGACATGGTCGTTAGAAGAAATCGCCAAAATGAAGTTCTTCATTAGCGTTCACGCCAAATATTTTAGAATCATAACCCTACAACCACTCACAGCGCTCAAATCGGACATATTCAGCCAATGCGCAATTCATGGCGATCATTTTGGTACCAAACATATGTCAATGCGAGCTGTGGTTGCGGAGTAATTACGAGTTTTCGGCGGGATGTCCAGATTAAGTGCATGAAAAATGACGCGCTGCGGCTGTCGCGCGACACGTCGGCGGTAGTGAACGTCGCCACACAGTCATTTTACATGCACTCAATCTCGACATGCCCTCCGAAAACTCGTAATTACTTCGCAACCACAGCTCGCATTGACACATATTTGGTACCAAAATGATCGCCATGAATTGCGCATTGGCTGAATATGTCCGCTTTGAGCGCTGTGAGTGGTTGTAGGGTTATGATTCTAAAGTATTTGACGTGAACGCTAATGAAGAACTTCATTTTTGGCGAATTTTCTTCTAAGCGACCATGTCGCGTCTTCTGACCGGCCTTGCATATTCATCAGATGGAGCAGAATTTTATCACGAACACGACGGTGTGCTTAGTTTCTGTCTAGGAAGACTGGTTGTCTCGCAACAGCACATTTTGTGCTCCTATGTCGGGCAAAAACACCAGTGTCACAAATTGTAGTAATTTCACTGTAACTCCGAAACAAGACTTCTCAGAGCACATGTTCCATTGGAAAAAATATTCGTTTTAACGAGCTCTACAATTTTATGTATCGCTATAAAATTATTTCAGTCACACCCTGTATATATATATATATATATATATATATATATAGTTTCAAGTTATTCACCATAAATTGGTAGTGTATTACAAAGTTCACATATTATTTTGTAGGCTAATAATATCGTTAACACGTGCTTGTAGTGACGGTGTTTCGATAAACGAGCAAGTGAGTATGTGGTATCGTCCGATATTGCACTCGCCACAATATTAACATACGCATTCGTCAATTTCATAACAATTTCCTCTTAAGCACAAAAGGTGGTGGTAGCCGTGCCATGTTGTTCGGCATATTAGAGATCTATTTTTCTGTGATGACAGTTTCCACTTATTGCTGCAAAAAGCTGGACCCTCAACATAGAGACCCATTACAAATGCCATGTTGCGGGTTTCTCTAAATTCTCTGTAGGCTTCTAAGATTTGTGTACTGAACGGTATGTTGTCCAGTACTAAATCCTCTACTAGTGTGCGTTCGTGGCATAGTTCCAGTGCGAACGTGGCCGATGCGTTCTTTGGCAAGCCTAAAGTGCGCTTTATGAAATAAGATTTTATTTTATCTATGTTTTTAAGGTCCGATATTGTGAAATAAGGGGCTATTGCGGGAAGGCAGTATCTTACTATAGGAACAATTTTTATTCTAAATAAATTTAGCGCAATTTTTAGGTCTATGTCAGTAACGTCTCCCACTAAAATCATGGCCGCCGTAGCCTTGCTACGCATTTCCTCTATATGTCTGCTGAATGACAGCCGGGGGGTCACTGTTATCCCTAGATAACAAAAGTGATTAACGAGTTCAACATTTACTCCCCCTATCTTGATGCACCGGTCATCTGCAGCGTACGATCCGCCTTTACTAAATCGTAGTATTTTTGTTTTGGCTATGTTGATTGTCAATTGGTGTTCTTGGCACCAATCCGAGGCTTCTTGGAAATAAAACTGCAAGTGATTTCGTGTTTTTGCAAGCACTACTAAGTCGTCAGCATAAAATGCATGTATTGCTTTTACATTTCTGAGGGCGTCCGCTAAGCCAGCTATATACAATATAAGAGGAATGGGCTTGCGGAATCTCCCTGGACAACTCCAGTTTTCTGTGCTACTGGCCTGCTGACATAATGAGCTCCGTTTTTAATAATAATTAAGTTCGCTTGCAGCATGTCACGTATTAGATTATACATAGTTCCCTCTATAGAATATCGGGTTTGAAGTATTTTAAGAAGTTTGTCTCTTCTAACGCAGTCAAATGCAGTCTTAAAATCGATAAAAGCGGCATATGTCATCTCTTTTTGATCTTGGCGGGTCTTTACGTATATATATATATATATATACGAGGTGTGTTCAAACGTATCGCGACTTTTGAATTTTCGCGGGTTACGTATATTCGAATTTCGATTTTTTGTGGCGTTATGTTGGATACTCATGTCTCTCACTTATGCCGACAAGCTCGGCCATTTTGAATGTTCACTTAATTGTTGACAGCTGCTTTGCTTGCACGTGTTTTGGATCGTCTTCGATTTTTACCTATTCAAAAAAATGGATCAAAGAACCTGTATCAAATTTTGTGTGAAAAACGAAATTAAGTGCGCGGATGCATTCCGAATGTTGACTGTGGCATACGGAGAAGCTACCTTGGACCGAAGCAACGTTTATCGGTGGTACAAAATGTTCTCAGAAGGCCGAGAAGATGTGAACGACGAAGAGCGTGCCGGACGCCCGAGCACTTCAACAACAGACAAAAAAATTAATGAAGTGGAGAAAATGGTATTGGCCAATCGTCGAATCACCGTTAGAGAAGTTGCTGAGGACCTAAACATATCGATTGGCTCGTGCCATTCGATTTTTATCAATGATTTGGGCATAGACGGGTCGCCGCGAAATTCGTACCAAAATTGCTCAATTGCGACCAAAAACAGCATCGCATGAACATTGCTAATGAGATGTTGGACTCTGTCCGCGACGACCCAAATTTGCTCCAGAGGGTCATAACTGGTGACGAATCGTGGGTTTATGGTTATGACGTGGAAACCAAAGCTCAATCATCTCAATGGAAGCTGCCGCACGAACCAAGACCGAAAAAAGCGCGCCAAGTTCGGTCGAATGTGAAAGTTTTGCTGACAGTTTTCTTCGATTGCAGGGGCGTGGTGCATCATGAGTTCTTGCCACAGGGTAGAACGGTCAATAAGGAATATTACCTGCAAGTTATGCGCAATTTGCGCGAAGCAATCCGCCAGAAACGCCCGGATTTGTGGAAGAACAAAAATTGGCTTTTGCACCACGATAACGCCCCTGCTCACACATCGTTGCTTGTGCGCGAGTTTTTGGCCAAAAACAACACACTAATGATGCCGCAGCCACCGTATTCCCCAGATCTGGCCCCCTGTGACTTTTTCTTGTTCCCTAAACTGAAGAGGCCCATGAAAGGACGACGTTACGCTACGCTTGACGAGATAAAGACGGCATCGAAGGAGGAGCTGAACAAGATAAAAAAAAATGTTTTTTTGAAGTGCTTCGAAGATTGGAAAAACCGTTGGCACAAGTGTATAATATCTCATGGGGATTACTTTGAAGGGGACAAAATAGATATTCATGAATAAATGAATAATTTTTGAAAAAACACAAAAGTCGCGATACGTTTTAAACACACTATGTATATACAGGGTCTTTTAGTAATATTTGAAGAGCAATATACAGAATTGTAGGGCTCGTTAAAGCAAATGTTTTTTTCAATGGAACATGGTCTCTGAGAAGTCTTGTTTCGGAGTGAAAGTAAAATTACTACAATTCGTAACACTGGTGTTTTTGCCCGAGGAGCACAAAATGTGCAATTGCGAGACAACCAGTCCTCCCAACTAAACATACCGCCGTGTTCGTGTGAAAATTCTGCTTTCTCCAAAAAATATTTAACCCAGGTCTGAAAATGCGACATGGTCGTTCAGAACAGAATAAGTTATTTTATTAGTTTACAGTTCACACTAAATACCTCAGAAGTATTACCCTACGACTACTCACAGCGCTCAAACTACGCACATTTCGCGATCATTTTAGTACCAAACTTATGACAATGCGAGTCGCGGCTGCGGAGTAATTACGATTTTTTTGGCCAGATGTCGACATTGACTGCCTTAGAAATACGGGTATGTGGACGTGTAGCACACAGATTCCAATTTGCTGTATTGGCTGCTATTGTATTGGCGTGCGCCGTAGAAGTGCAAAGAAGCAGAGTGAATAGTAAGTACATCACTACAAAGCCAACGTCGCCTGCTGACCAATCAAGTGCAAAATGCAATGGCCGTATAAACAGCCAGCGTTTACGCATACAATGGCAGCAAAGGATCGGGTGCTGTGTGGTGGTTGGTGTTCAGCATCAAATAATGATACTGTTGCCGTCTCGTATGTATGTCTCGTACGTCTCGACGGAAACTGTCTCCACTTCGATGGACCAACGTATGGGACGAACTCGACATGTGTGTACTGTATGGCAGGCTGCTACTACCGGTGTACCTTAGCGGCGGACAGAAAGAGGCACAGCCGAACAGAGATCGCTGTACGTCTCACATGGTGATGATGATAATAACACACCATGCGTGTAAGTACAGCTACTTTATCACGTAATTAGGGTAATGATTCGACGAGCCTCAACACTGTAGCATCCTGCCTCATTAACGCGACTATTGTGTTTGTGGTGGCCGTTTTGCTATTGTTAGCATTGCGTCCCTTTCACACTCATTACTACAGCATTACTACACAACAATCGTAAAAATGGCAGTTGTGTCAGACGGCCGAGAGAAGCTAGTAGCAACAACAACATCAAAACAACAACAAAAACAACAACGAAAAACAACAACACATGTGTATGTGTGTTCGATATGCCATTAATAATGAGCGTTTACTTATAACAAAAAAGTAGTAACAACAAAAATAGAAGACAACAATAGTAATGACGTGCTAAGAACCATTGAAACAACCAATTGAAACAAATAACAGACAACAAGTCCAAGATCAAGAAGAAGAATTTTTCGCGTAATACTCAGAGAGGGAATGCAGCATACGTGCGCGGAATTTTATCAAGCTGAGCTGCTTTAGGCTTGGTCAGCGTGTATGAAAGCTTTGAATACCTACTGGGTGCTCATCAATGATGCGTGGCAGAAGTTGTTTGAATATAGGTATGCTCGGGCTCCTGTATTGTTTCGCACAGCGCTGATTCCGTTCTTTAGAGTTGTTAACTGTTCCACTTCAATGCGCTTACGCACCGCTGAAAGCGTTGCTGCGGTGATATGCTTTAGGTGAATATCTGGCCCGCAACAGTATTGCTTGATGTCGAGTAGCGTGTACTGAACGTCGAATGCAAGGCCGGCTTAGGATAACCACACGATCGGGTACCGCACCTTGGCGGATTTCCTTTGACATCTGCTTATTTGCAATTTATAGGCTAACGCAGTTTCATCTTGCGCTACCCTGATTCCAAAGCTCATTCGACCAGGAAAACAGAAAGACATAGGCGCTGTAGACACTGCACACGCATACAAACGTTTTATTTTGTTGTTCGGTCACTATCTCACGGAATTGCCTACCTGCTGCTGCATTGCCTACACGCCTCCTTGATCGGAGAGCACAATAGCTTAGCGGTATTTAGTTGTTTTCTAGCGGATGCATGATTCTATCTAGTTTTTGTGACCTGTCTTGCGGGGGGCAGTGCGCTACGGTTTGTGAGCAGAGAGACGTCCACTGCGAATTCGTTCTCATTAGATTAACTATTTTTTTGTCTCGCTTTCAATTATACCGGCTTCGAACAACGTCAGTTCGTCCCGTCCATCTTCTACGTCGCCCTTCGGTCTTCCTCGAGTAGATCCCTCGCTCGGCCTGCATGGATTCTGCGCGAACGCGCACGTTATGAGACGCCCCACCACCCCGCCCTCACCTGTGCGGAAATCGCTACGGTCTCCCTTTGTCTGCTCTCTCTCTCTCTCTCTTCTTACGAGGCCCATCAGCAGGTTAGCAATCGTTTAGAGCCAAGTTATTCAATGAGTTCCTGCGAGCGGTCCTCATGCACACCCGACATACCTTTCTGACTCTTACATTTTTGTTTCGTTTCGTCATCTCTTCTGGCTGTCGTTGCGTTTTCCGCCAGTGATGTCGGAACCAGTTATGTCGTCAGTGCTACGCAAAAGCCGTCAAAGCATCAGAAAGCAAATACGCATCTGCCTACGCCACCCTAGTGACTGCTGGTTTTATTATAGCTGGCAACCAACTCCAGGATAAAGGCCTATGTTATAACGCTGGACAATATGCGCAGCGTCTAAAATTAGTTCTATGCTTATTGATCACGGACTCGAGTAGAAGTATTATCGCAACTTGCAATAGCCCTAAACATGTCATCTGTTCAGCACGCACCGTTCAGCGCACATGCACTTGTTACACGTGTTTTATATTAGTTTTGATCTTGTTGACACGAATAACTTGAACGAGCTACAAGTTTCGCTCGATAGACCTTAGTCTTTCCGTTTGTCCCTTTGATAGACCTATAGGGCACACTTGAGTCTAAATGCTTTTTTCGTACCAAATCGATACTGTGACTACTCTTGAGAGGTAGTTCGAGTTGATTCGTTTCCTTAATTTTGTTGTTAATATTTTACAAGTGAAACTTAATGGCATTACGTACAGGTCGTTTTACACATATGATTCTAGGATATTAGCACAGTTGTGACATCAGGACTAGATTTTAGTTTTTTCATGACGTCTGTGAAACAGTCACTAATAATGTTGCGTAAAATAAGTTGACGTGCAGTTAAAATAGAAGCAGCTCATCTTCTACGTAATTTTATCTGGAAGTTTGACGTACCAAAGCATCTCGACAGTAAACAAATAAAAACTTAAAAACTTAATGGGGAATTGGATGGTAATGCGCCATCTCTTTTTATTGAGACGTCTGTGCTCCCCGTTTTTTCCAATTATGGCCGATTTTTAGTCCACTTCGGCATTCACCTTGAATTAAATTGGGAACCATGAAAACCAATTAAGGAGTGGCCGGTCTAGGTCTCGAACCCAGGCCTCTCGAATGCAAGGCACAGGCTTTTGCCACTAAGCCATCTTGCTTGGTCGCCATGCTCATCTAGAGACGTATGTGGCTTTAAGCATACACAAACTCAAGCGAATTTTAGCGCAAATATAGAAGGTTTGTTTTTTCTCATGCGGCCTTTAAATCTTGCAAATGTTGGGAGTTACATCGGGTGTAGTAAAACGCAGACTAGAATTAGATTCCTTAAGCTAGCTCGAACCGAGCAAACCAATCATCTGTTTTCTTAGGGCACACCGCGTCACTGGGTGTATATATATATATATATATGTTATTTAGATAGAATAGGAAGTAATTGATTTTTTTTTCAAATGTAAGATGATTCTAAATAATAAACGAGTTTATTTTTATTTTTTAACTTTTCTCTGTTCTCCTTTATTCTTTCATATATACATTTCATACATACATAAACGAGTTAAAGTTATATAAATAAAACATTTGCATAAAATAAAAAATAAGCGAGCTCATTTTTAGTCAGGTGTATCCACCATACATTGGTAGTATTTGTAATCTTCCACATATCATTTTGTAGGCTAACAATATGGTTGCCATTTGACTGTAGTAATGGTGCTTTGATAAACGAGCAGTTGAGTATGTGGTGACGTCCGATATTGCACTCTCCACAATATTTGCGTATGCACTCGTCGATTTCATTAGTCGAACGAGTTAACCGATTTTATTCATTCAAGAAACACTCTCTATCGTTAGCCACACCCTTTTTCCATCCCTGGACTAGACTATCGATTGCCACGGCAAATTATTCTGGTTCAAGAAATTCCAGTTACATTCCTTCCAATATATATATATATATATATATATATATATGCGCTTATGCAGGTTCAGGTTTCAGAGAGGCGGCATGCAAGTGTTGACTAGGCTTTAAGGATACAGACGTCACTGCAGAAATTGTTGCACGCCTAGCTGATCTTCTGAATGTCTCTAAATATATATGTATATGTGTATAGCCCCAACGGGCATATAGGGGGTATTTATACCTCCAGGATGGTAAATAGGGGGTATATATACTCGTACACATTTATATTTGGCTCTTGCTATTTATTATAAGTGATTTGTCATATGCCGTATTAGAGCCGTCCACCTCCCGGCGACACCTCGGAGAAGGAGTCCACAAGGGAATCGGAAAATATGATAGGTAGAGACAAACAACTCATCGTTGGCTAAATCCATTACGCGCGTGCTCGACCCGGTGGGAAACGAGGCGGAAAATGGAAGCGAATGTCTGCTATTGGCTATACGTTAGCTGCTCTCGAGCCACTTTCTCGGGAAAACAGAAGAAGCGGGCAGGAGAGCTCGATTCTGCTCACCATTCTGACGACTACGTTTCGAGGGGGATTTGTGCTGCACATCCGACTCAGTCTGCTACCAACCAAATTGCAGCCTCAAAATCCTCGATGTGAGGCTATCATTTGACAACCATCGTCGTGCATATATATATATATATATATATAAACTACATTATGCATAGCATGTATATATGTCTATCTGTAAGCACGGCTGAGTATACACACATATGATATATTTAATGATGATTTAGCTTTATTAACTATATGATTGGTAGATGGGCCAGCATTTTCGTTCGTCCCCCACACGGCCAAGAACGAATTCCGCACAACTCCTAAATAATCGGGCAGGGGGGTGACTTAGCTGCTGGCAATTTGATTAAATATCCCCTGTTATTTGGGGCAATAGTGTCATATGTGACCGTAAGACGTGTGCTTTATTTGGCTTACGAGATGTCTCTAAAATAGTCACGGCGATTGCCCAATGTTTCAGGTGAGAAAATCATATGGGTAACTAGAGTGGGTAGGGTTGCGCAGGACCCACAGGTGAGGTGTTCAGCAGGAGCCGCCGCCAGGCCGTCTGGGCTGGTCAGACCAGGACGGTATGGCCGGGTGCCTACTCGCGCCCCGTGCATACACACTGAACACTAGACGAACTATCAGCTTCGCTTATCCAGTTAGTATGTAGATGGTCTATGATTATGTTCAGCCAGACCGTAAACGAAAAGCCGGGCTCCGGCACCCCAGCTTCGAACGGCCTCCCACACTCCTTCTAGCTAAAACCTTTGCTTCTTGTACTTGCGTTCGGTAGTATCATGCTGCAGGCGGTATCGCTCGTTCACCTCAAGATCGTAGGGCATTGTGCCAGCTAGGACCGGCCGCCATACTGCCCGCCTGCTTTCCGCTGACGAGGTGAGCTGTTCGCTGGCTGGGATGCAAAACCACGTAGGGGAGCTCTGTCTAAACTAGTACTCTGAGGTGTCGCGTCAAACTAACCCTAGCAATGGCGTAACCGGTCAGTTTGTGGTGTAGCGGAAGGACATCCCTACAAGCTACACCACAAACTGGTGTTGCGGATTCACCTCGAGGGAGCAGCACAGTCCTCGTCTAGATCTAACGGCGTATGTCAAAGTAATATCGATGCGTACACTCGCTCAATCGGACTTTACCTTAAACGTTTCGGACTGACCATCAGACAAGATATACCGTCCACGGGACTGCTTTTCGCATTGCTTCATAGACGGACTCCCATAAATACAAGTGTGCAACGGTGGGGCCCAAACCCACACACCTATATGTCTCCTTTGGTCGCGAGGCGCAGGCGAATGCATCACGCCACTGAGCGCGTGACACCACAGACTTCACCTAACGATGAGAATTGTAGCACCTTCGTAGTGATGCAAGTACCAAATAATATAAAAAATTTAATTAATTTGGGAGATTTATAAAGAACCTCAACATTATAATTTAAAAAAAAATGCTAGCTGGCAAACGAAGATCAGCATAACAATGTTGATACATACATTCTACTACGCAACGCAGCAGACAGTACCGTCGATTAGGTAACTCGATTTGGTTAGCTTGTAGCGTTTAACTTCTATAATGTGAATCGTTGCGCTTGGCAGGTTTATTTTGGCCAGCAATAGCTTCCGACTGGCATGACATTATGAATCGAAAGTCCCTCACTTATAAGACTATAAGAATTACGATTACGCGCTTTGCGGGTCTTCTGCGAATGTGTTTTCACGCGTTGTCGGGGCTCGTTAGTGATAAGTTCAACAACAAAGTTAATTCAGTTAACAAAACAACCAGGGGCAAACATGCATTAAGTTGGTACTAAAAGCCAAGCGCATTTACTCCAAGTAGATATATATATATATATATATATATATATATATATATATATATATATAATAGTAGTGGCAAACGCAATGAAAAACTCAAATAGCAAAATAGTTAATACAGCAGACAAGGTCAGCGTGGCGGCGACCGTAAGGACGCTACCGCAAAACCTGGCCAGTATATATATATATATATATATATATATATATATATGCCGTGCTCTGTTTACATGAGTTTAATTTGTGCCGTTTTGGATTAAACGGAGTCATGTTACGTGGCCTTTTTCTGAATGCCACTAAGAAGCAGCGAATTGTAATTAAACAAATTCTGAGGAAATATGAATGTTTCAGCACCCCCCGCCTCCCGCGCCAACCACCACCACCCCCGCCCCGATTACCGAAGCACAATTAGTGACCACTGCTTTTCTTGTGGCGACAGCGGCACAGTCTATGTGGAGCACATATTGTCATTTTGTTTCGATTACATCGGCTAACCTTGAGGTGCCACTAGGTCGGCCGCTTGCGGCTCTGTTATAACGCCACGTTAGTCAGCTTTCACCGAGTTTTGTGTTTATAGTGACGTTCATTCTGCCACATGCACACAAACTTCTATTATTATTATTATTATTATTATTATTTTATTGTTTATTGCTGATCATACAATTGTGAGGTCTGAACATGTATTAATATGTAATTAAATATCTCGGTAGCAGTCTCTTCCTCCCAAAACATTGACCCGATTATACAGGCAGTGTTATTATTATTAATATTATTATTATTATTATTATTTTTTTTGGTTTTACAATTGTGAAGTATGAACGTTTAAGTCAGGTTCATGATGCTCTGCTGATTTCCTCAATTCATGGCGCCTATGATAAAAGCCACGTTCCCCCTACAGACGGCCAAAGACATCATCTGTCTCAAAAACATGGCCTCGCGTCGATCACCCGTAATATCTTCTATACGCTTTCCAATATCCTTCAGGATTTTCGCCGTACCTGTGCTAATGGGCCCAAGTGTCTCCAATGCAATGGGTACAAGGTGGTACCTCCTTGACAGCTCGAGATACTTTTCTCGTTTTTCAGAGTCCGCGCGTTCTGCAACCCATCCAGATTCAACTGCGCTGTGACGTAGATACGACAAGGCCGCTGTGCATGAAACGGTTACATCCCATGCAAGGCTTTTACCATGTGACCATAGCGGAATGGTGACCCCGTCAGGTCGTAGCTCACTACTTCCATAAAGACCTTTCGGCTCGGGTGTGGATGGTATCTTTGCCCTTCTAAGGGCTCTTCTTACTATGGCGTTGAGTTCCGCGTGTCTTGTAAGTCTACCGGGGCTTTTTAGACAGCTTAGAGCATGTAGACCATCAGAGTCAACAGGTTGGCCGCATGACAGACATGAGAAAGGCTGGCAGACGGGCGCGTCTATCCTAAGGGCTGACACCATGCGGAAGGAGTTGGGGTCCATCATGGTGCCAAGCTGGCGGGAGGGCAGTGCTTGGAGCCAGCCCCCGCTGAAAGAATGTTGAGCCGCTAAAAAAACGGCACGTTCTATTTATGATGTAAGGTCATCCATGATATCCCTTGATGATTTCTCACTTTTACAAGCGTTGAGAAAATGTTGGTTCACGTGCTCTTTCAGGGGGCCGGGGTCAAGTTGGCTCCTTATCGTCGCATCTGCTAACATGGTAGTTTTCTTTAACACGATTGTTGCATCTTCATTAATAAGTGATTCCGCTATAGAGCCAAATTGATTCAATGATGCAGCATAGCACACTGCGGCGAGGTCGATGGACCTTCTAATACCTAGGCGTCCGAAAACAATTGGAAGGCTTGCTCTTTTCCATAAGTTCTCCTCTAAACTAATGTTCAATACCTCACCCAGAATAGCCCTAGTAGTCTCGTCGTAAGCAGTGAGGCCTTCGGTATATGTGAAGGTCGGGGATGCTCGCAACAAATAGTTAAATCTTAGTGACCCAAGACTGTGCCTCCACAAAGGGCCGCCTGTGGGTGCATATTTGTCAAGCGTGGGCGGATTTTTACAAGAGCTTCTTGTTTTGCGCGAAGAACCCGTGGGATTCCTTCACTCATGACGGGAGCACTCAGAATATCTAGGTCATCTTGTGTCGTGCAAATTATTCCGGGAAGTGCTTGCTTGATCGTTTGAATATATTTCTCTTGCTCTTGCGAATTGCCTCCTATCGCTGTAACCTCACATTTAGAGGCGTTGAGCGTCAGCCCTCCCGTTTCCTCGAACTGTATTATTATTATTATTATTATTATTATTATTATTATTATTATTATTATTATTATTATTATTATTCAATCTCGTCGACCCACCCCGATGGCCCACCCCGGTCGTTTAATTCAACGGATGGCGAACGGACATCGTAAAAATTACGGCACATTATCCTTTGGCGTTTATGACGAGACTGACTGCATACGCTCTGCTGGCTGTCCGATGCACCGCCGCATACGCAGCGTGGCATCATATCATGACAAACTAAGTATTTAAAGTCCCGCCGCCGCCCGCTTACCAAAGATGCGTTTCTCTTAAGGTTCTGCTTGAGGCGGCTTGTTGTTGTTGTTGCTGTTGTTGTATTCGTAGATGCTGTTGTTGTCATCTTGGATGTTGTTAATGTTGCCGTTGTTGTCGACGACAACGACGTCGTGGGTATTGTTGTCGCGGTGGTTGTATCATGTGAATTGGCTGTATCTTCGTTCTGATAGGCCAATATTTTGATAGGTGTTCTTGTTCAAGTAATACAACTGTGAGGTGTGGACGTCTGCTTGACCCTCGTTCAGACCTTCAAGCGTAGCTTCATCTAAGAACCACATGTTAAAGTGACTCTGTGACAGGGTTATTAAATCTGATCTAACTAGGGCCACTAAAAAGGGCAGGGGCTAATGAATCACTGTGCTGGACACCTGCTTCTATATATTAGTGTTCATTTTGTGTGCCGCGTTAGGGGTATGAAATTTCCATAGCTCTACCAGACCATAAGGTCGTCACTTCATCTAGCATCATATTATGTGTCTCCGTATGGCTAAAAGCATTACGAAGGTTCGACTTGACCGGTATCCTCGCTAAACCGCCTGCTTCCCCAGAAGCATGATTAGCACGCACGACAGTCTCTACACCATCTTTTACGTCTACTCCAACGTGACAAGGTGCAATTGTCGTCAGGGGTTCTTTTAAAATATAGCCAGGGCTATGCTAAGGCGTTTTTCGCAAGGCTAACGCACAGGCTATCGGCCAAATAGAGCTATCTTTTTCTTGAGTGCAGTGAGGGTTGCGCTTTAAAATATTAATAGACAGAATGAAGGCATGACTCCGTTGATACTTTGCTTGTGACGATGCTTAGTTTGTTCAGAAGACGCATACCACGCAGGTGACGTAACTACAGACCTTCCAAAGCGGCTCTCCATGCGAGGGGCAATAAACACATTGCTACCAAGATCAGCAAAATCGGAAAGTTCTCGTTACTCCTAATTGTAGAGCTTCAAAAGCTGCCAGCAGTTGATTTGGGCCGGGAGTGTTTACTTCTTAGTGTACGTTCGCTCTTGGAGGCACGGGGTGCTAATGTGCTCG
Organism: Dermanyssus gallinae; assembly: GCA_003439945.1. NCBI lineage: Eukaryota > Metazoa > Arthropoda > Arachnida > Mesostigmata > Dermanyssidae > Dermanyssus > Dermanyssus gallinae. The sequence goes on along the minus strand of QVRM01000581.1, from coordinate 206,005 downwards.
GTGACAATAGGGCCAGTGCGGCAGAACAAACGTCACCTTCGACTAATTCCTTACCTAAGTTTTCCACGAGGATGTGTGCTGTGGCATGTAGACAATTATCTAAGCTCTCTTCTGTTCCAGTTCGGCGACGTTGTACCAGAATATTCTCCTGGGGGTAGCTTCTGGAACTTTTTATACGGCACAGGGCTCGCATCCATTGTTTTCTGCCAATCGGTTGCGTACGGACGTTTGGGAGTGTAGTCAGATTGTGTGAGCTCAAAGGTCTTTCGAGGTTCTAAGTGTGCGACCGTACCGTGGGCGTCTACGTTTAAGTCAAGGGAAAAATTGAGGAAGTCTTTAATCGTTTAATCATTCTGTCGTTGGTAGGCGGATGACTGGTCATTTAGTCAATATTTAGCGCTAAACTCGGCTCAGCGGACATTTTAAAAGCCGTGGGGGTAAATTAGTTGAAGCCGTTCAGCTGTTTTTATTATACTTACTATTCCTCTCCTTTGTCGACTCCTTCTTCTTCCATAATATTAATAAAAACTATTCATTACAACTTGATCATTAAGGAGTTCACAGAATATTCTAGGGGCGTTAGGTCGCACGAACAAGTGACCACGGGACGTTTGCTTTCAGGGAGATGACGCACCCAACAAAGTTGTTTTCCACCAAACTAATTTTCGTTGTACACCTTAAAGAAGGCCACTGTTTAGAGATATCGACGGTGAAATAGTATAGAACGACGATGCTTGGAAATATCTTGCCGTCAGCACCGCCATTTTAGTATAGCGGCGGAACTTCGTACCTATATTGGTCAAATTAATTAAATTTATATAATGTATGCATCGCTTTGAGGTTAGAGCATGGCTAACTGAAGAGCACCGGTATCCGTGCGGAACACAGGTGAACATCACGGCGAACCACGGGCCCTCTTGCAGTACAAGCGAAATACATCAAAGCCGTTACACCGAGGTGAATGAGACTGCAGCCCGAACCTTCAGGTCAGCTCAAATGCCGGATATCCAAGAGCCAACCGGCCTCTCGAGAAGCGACGGAAGGAAACCAGATGGTCTCACCCTCATCCCCCTTAAAAAGGGGAAGGCGCTTGTTTGAGATGCGACTATGCACCCTCGCCCCCTCGAGTTTGGAGGCCAATCCGCTGTTGGTTCCGCGGTACGCAAGGCTGAATGATTAAAGATTAGCAAACGAGCTCAGCTTTCCAACGAGCTCATTTTCATGCCGCTAGTACTTCAGGCATTCGGGGGACCCGGCCTTAGGGCAAGATCGCTTGTTCAGAAGATTGCCAAACAAATCGAATTGGCAACAAGGGAGAAAATAGCTCTTGACTATCTACTTCAACGGCTACCACTGGAGGTTCATCGCGGCAATGCAGCAGCAATAATGGACACAATGAGGAGCTGCCTCGAGGGTAAGCTCGATTGGTTGCGCTCCTCACAAGCCTTAGTGGAGTTAGTTAATCACATATCCTTGTAACCTTTATATTGAAAAATAAATAATTGCGAATAAAAAATATATTCACATACGCGAAAGCGGATCGAAATGTTTTAATACATATTTATAAAAATAATATTTATTTTATCTTCCTAAGTGTTTTTGTTTTATTCCAGAAGGTTGCGGCTCATATTTGTGCCACATTTTTTCCTACCCTTCGAAGCATTTTCGTCAACGTCAACGCGTTTTTTGGAATCGAGTTCAGTTGATCTTGCAAAATGTCTTTATCTTTAGTCTGAAAACGCTGTTCCTTCAAATGTTCTTTCATCCATGGAAAGAGGAAAAACTTTTACAGAGCCAGGTTCGGCAAATGAAGTGATGAAACATCCAAGAAACGTTTGCCCAGAATTTAGGTTTGCGTCTAACGTTCTTGTGCAATCGCATTAGTAGTTCATAATGGCTATGGAACTAGGTGGCAAACTTTGTGAAAGATTATATGTTTGTAGTGTAAAAAAAAACAGTCAAAAAACCCTAGTGTTGGTTCTATCTGAATTTCTTCGATCGACTTTCTTGTTAAAAGCACCACTGGGAAAGTTAGGTTTTGATAACTTGTTTCCTGTAATCACTCCCTAAAGCAATGCAGGGCATTTCTGCTACCACCTGAAGGTTTCATTTGGACATTTCTCGACGGGAATTAATTTTCTAGAAGTTAATTATTTTTAAAACTAACATCGCTGTTAGTCTTTGGACCCATAACACATCGGTCAACACAGTTACAGCTAATCCACACGATAAACTTATAATAATTCCTCAACTACATCACTTATAGAAATTTGGCGACTGTTGGGTACGATATCACGGTTTGTTAACTTTTTGTTTCTGTTATTGACGTCGAAGGCCTTCCCAAACGGGGATCATATTTAGTGTCTTCAGGTCCGTGGCAGAATCAACAGTATCATATGCGCACTGTTTCGTGACACTGGTTGATCACCATAAGCAATTTGTAATTTTTTTTATCGCTTTAGAACATACGAGAACATACACATCGTTTTTGAAACAGGACTTGATGCAAAGTCGTCGACTCCCTATTTTCGGCTCTTTAAAAACTGCCAAGCTTCGATTTCTTTTGTTTTTTTCTAACAAAACTCAAGCAATAAACGAAAGATATGATCTGTGCATAGTTAGATTGTGCGTAGCTGACGATTGACGCTTCTAAGCAAAATAAACCGGAAGACCTTAGTGATTTGGTCCAATTTTCAAACACAAAGCGCTAGGACTTACCGGTCTGCCCTGCATGCGGTATGCACTACCATGCGACGACACGTTCGTTCACAGCACACAATAGCGTACACGAACGCAGCGTGTCTTTGCCAACATAGAGTCGATTTCCCGTCTCGTCTCCATTCGCCGGTCATCTTTCAGCGCACTAATTAGTCGTTTGTCTAGCTATAATAGGCCAAGCCTAGAGGATTCTACAGATAGGAAAAAGCGAGCGAGAGAAAGCGTGGAGCAACGGATAATTGGGACAACGACAGCGGTTACAGCTAAATGTCACAGCCTCGTTCACCAAATCCTAATCAAGAGTGGGGCAGATACGAGGTAAACATTACGTAACGATGTAGTAATACAATTATAGTCATAGAATATAATAGAAACTCCTTTACTCATGAACTAAAACGTAAGGGAAGCCTTATCACTGAAGCGACCAGCGCAATTGCCCTTTTGTGGAATATCCCTGACAACGCGCCGCCAGGCGTACATCTTGTTGATGTGGTCCGTTCTTGCAACGCAAAAGGGACCAGCGCAGTTGCCCTTCTGTTAATATCTCTAGCAACGCAACATACAATAATTGATTTCTGCATTTTTAGGCCTTTTTTCAATTAAGTGATTAATAAGGTCCGCATTCACAAGTTGAGGTAGAGCCCGTTTGTCACTGTTACTCAGTGTGTCTATTAAGGGCGGTAAAACAGTATTGTCCGGTTCGAGGTCACGTCTTCTCCTCTGCTTTCTATGATACGTATTCCTACTCTGCTTTCTATGTGCTCTTGGAAACTGCTACCATTCGATGTTATAGTGACCCCCAGATAAGTGAATGTATCTGCAGAATGTACTATGGTACCACTGGTTCGAAGCACGCCGTCTTTTGCCAATCGGCAACCTTTTCAATACTTAACTGCTACAGTCTTTTGCCAGTTAATGCTAAGCCCCATCTTGCCCATATATTTAATAAATCATTTTAAGCCCAATTTAACCTTAAATAGACTCCTGCCATTGATCGCAATGTCATATACGTGCATGAATATGCTTGTCTATTTTCGGGTCCACTCCTGCCTGACCCGTTTAGGTAGCCCTTTCAATTGTACCAAAAAAAGCAACGGGCTAAGTCCGTCGCCTTGGACTAGTTCTGTAGTCTGTGTTACTCTTTCCACAATCCCTGTAGCATTGTCGACGCATACTGTACTCTCTCTAAGGCTGGTCTCCAAAAGTCTTAATAACCGATATGGAACTCTTTCCAAGGCTTACTTCTCTACAATTGTGCTTCTCGGCGCTAAATCAAAGGCGGCCTTAAGGTTTATAAGTACCGCGTTTAATCATCTTCTTGTCTTTGAGAGAGTTTTCTAAATTTCTGTTAGCAATTGATGCCGGGCCGTATGGGCCTTCCTCGATCTACTACATCCATGTTGTTCGTCTGGCTCCGCGTTTCTGGTTTCGAGGAAGTACTCGAGTCAATCTGATATTATCCCTGAGAACATCTTATAGGCACGACTCTAAAGTGCTACTCCCCTCCAAGCTCCCAGCTCTGTTTCTATGTCGTTACCTTTAGATGTAACCATTAAGGTATTCTCTTTCCACGCTTAACGTGTTCCTCGGATTTCAGGCATTCGTCAGTGATTTCCACCATGGTTTCAGTGCCAAAGCTTGCTTTAAATGTTCGTTTCAAATTATATCGTTTCCGGCCGCTTTGCATCTAGGCGCCCTTTCAATTGATCTGACAACGTCTTCGATTGTGACTACACGAACTACCCATTTCGTGTAAATTCAAAGGGTACTCATTATTGTAGCTGAAGTTGTTTCGTGGGCAAACCAGTCAATTCAAGGTAAGTTTAACTCACCAACAATGGTTTTGGGGCCGTGATATTGACAGCAGAAATGAATAGCATCGCAGCATTCACCGAGTGAGCAATTCAACTACAATATGTTCGCCAGATGAGTCGGAAGAGACAGGTACGACGTTGAATCTAGAATCAAAGACAAGGATGCACACCTCCACCCCCCCTCGTCTGGAACCACAGCCATAGACAACGGACATTGTTGTTGGAAGAGTCGAGTTCGGCGTCCGTTATGGCCTTAAACAAGAATTCGCACAGAAATGTGAGTATATGTACATACATATCAATGTTGTGGGTTACACTACAGTGTACGATAGAGTCCACGGCACCAGGTTTCGCTGCTGAGTGTGCCTTCAGAGATATATATATATATATATATATAGATAAATATATGTATAGATAATAATATATGTAGTTTAATCGTCCTGCACTAGGACCTGCGCTGCCCCTTTTAGGAGTTCTGATGGAGAGCCACTGGCTATGCTAAGGTGCTATCAGAAAGGGCACCGTCGCATCTTTCGATCACGTCCTCTCCGCGTGACGTTCGGTTATTAGGACCGATTTCTGCCGGCCACGCAGTCGGGCGGGCGCGCGTGCGATTTCGAGAACGACCGAGTCGGATCGGCCGGCGTGTTAGACGTGGGCTGAAGTGAACGGAGTTGAATGTAAAGCCGAACTCGAAACGGCTGTCTCTTTCGAGTTCGGCTTTACACTTTCAAGCTCGGCTCGAGACGCTGACTGAGCACTATGTTAGTGAGTTAGTGAATAGGTACCGGTGGGTGGCTTTTGCCTGCAGATGGTACACGCTAGGTTTTGCGTGCTCGCAATGTCTTCGCCCTGATCATTTGCGGTGATCGATTGTATTGCCGCCGAGCGAGCGAGCGAGCAGCACACGATCTCGCCGTCTGATGCTGTGGTACCGGGTGCATAGAGCACAATTGATGGCAATCATTTTGGGTGGGGGCTCAGAGAGCGGCGTCACGCATCGTAGTACCACACACAGTCACAGACAGACCAAAGCGCAATCCAGATCGACCCGGACCAAGACGGAAATACATCAAAGCAACGCACAGAAGAGGACATTAGTTGACATGCGAGTGACACAGACACCTACCTCACCACGGCTTACTGCGGCGCAGTCAGACAACCGTGATGACAACTCACTAGACGCCGACCAGATGCGCACGAGAATCGGTTGAAGGGCAAAGTGGGGCAGTTCGAGGAACACGTCCGTTCCATGGACGTCGGACGTCGTTCCTGGAACGTGTCTACGACAGCTACGGCTGCAGTTACAGTCATAAAGTGACGCTGTTAATTGCTTCATTGCATTTTGCAGCGTTAACAAATGCACTACTGTTCGTCTCTCATCGATGCGTGTACTCGTGTTAAGTCTCGCGTTCATCACGGCGTGCGTGTTCTTACAGGCTTGACTCAATACCTGTCCGCTGGGCGTGTGTGTGTGTTGTTGAAATGTAACGATAAATAAGTATTGTGCTACACGTGCTTGCATAGTAGTAGAGCCTTTGTGTTCGTAGAGGGTTGTTTTTTTTATCTAGTGCTATTAATTGCAGATTGCTGATTAAAATCCACCAAGGGTACGAATGAGAATAGAAAAGGCAGCCAGCCGTGTCAGTGCGTAAGTTGTTGTTAAATCGAGGATTGAAACTCGGTGAACTGAGAAGGCTTCATCTCCTCGCAGCGAGAGAGAGAGAGAGAGAGGGGGATTCTTTTCAGTCGTCGTCTGTAAATAAGTGCTACATAGCCATCGTAGTTACGGAACTTACAACGTTTGTTTGTTTATTATGTTGGTATGTTAAATTCTTAGAATTAAATTATTTAAAAAATGTGTAATTTCCTTAAAGCCGTGTCTGATTTCTATTCGATTAAATTCGATTCGATTCGATTCAATTCAATTCAAATGCATCTTTATTTTTCCAAAGGGGGGGGGGGGGCATTATTTACATTTTACAAGCCGTTACCTAGATACATACAACAATCAGTTTACTTGTGTGCCAACACTTGCGCTATTAGCGTTTCAAGTTCCCAGTACCCTGGCCATCCGCCACAAAAGCATGTTCGTTTTAGGATCTGTCTTGGCAATTTGTTTTGACGAGATGGTATTACCACTTTTAAGATTGTTTAAATGAATGCTAGAGTAGTTTGATGTATTTGATGAGTTTATAATACGATTGTACATGCGATAATCCGCTCCCGACTGCAGTTTCCGAGTGGAGCTTATCACAAGAGGATTTCGGACAATGTTACACCTTATTGAAACACGACGAATGAATTTTCTCTGTACACTTTCCATGGCTTCAACGTATTTGTCTAAATAGGGCCGCCAAACCACACAACAATAGGCCAATTTAGATACAACCAAACGATTATAAAACCTCGTGTAAAAGTTGTAATAATTAATTATAAAACAGCGATTTATTGTACTCGATATAAGATTAGTTGGTTGGACGACATGTGTGAGTTAAAAAAAAATCAAAATTAAGATCACTCAAATTTACTTCTAAAAATCGTTTCAATTTAGATTTTTGCTTACAATTAAACCAATTTATTTTATTCCCTGTGTAAGGTTGAGCATTTGTTGAATAAATAAATAAAACATATAGCTTTATTCATGAGTACTTGCAAACACACTCGAAAGCATACAGCCTCTGTACTGCGGAGGTTGCCCAGGGTCTAGAACGCCTGTTCTCAAAAGCTCTCAGGTCCCTGTAAAATAGTGAAGTCTAGCAAGCTTCAAGAGGAATTTAGTTCTCTACTTCCGTCGATATATAATAGCTAGGCACAAATAAAGGCGTCTATACAAGATAGTGCCGCACGCCAAGCGGCGACGCCGCCCTGCCGTCTCCAACAAACAAATTCGTCATTACAGTCCGCACGCGAGGACACCGGGCTAACCGTACAGATCGCCAGTTACTCTCAACGCCTCGTCGACAAACGAACGCTGCTAGATAATAAGCAGGGATAAACGAGACTTGGAAAAAGGACAGCAATAGCAGACAGCGGAATGAGTCGAGCGAGAATGGGGAGCGTGCTGATTCGGCTGTACGGGTCTGAATAGTGGCTCCTTGGCTGATTCCTTAGTCTGTCTATAAGCTGCGTCAGGTAACCAGGCCTCATGAATCGCTGTGCTGCCTCATTGTTGGCTGCTGCTGCTGCTGCTGCAAGGCTGTGTGGATCGCAGGCAGCTGAGTCTCGACAAAGCCCGTACGATGACATGGAGAGAGAGGCGTGTCCAAGGTCCTGTGGTCAAGGTCGACGGTGAAATCCGTCTTGGCCGACGGATACGGTATCCCGCGTCGTACGTTACTGTGGCGGTAATCACACACACACACACACGAACTACAGCGACGCATATAGACACACATTGGGAACACCCACGACAGTGCTTGTCGATGCCTGGACGGACAACCCCCCCCCCTCCCCCCGGACCGCTCTTGGTTGGAACGAGAAAACGGCCGAGTTTTAGAGGACATGGTTTGGCCTTCCCTTGCCTAGCCTGGGGATATATGGGGTAGAGGAAGGGGGAACAGGAAATGAAAATGCGCGTTCTCCCTGTGGGCAACGCTGTTGAGCTTGGCCACTTGGCTGCTTAGATGGCTCGACGATTGACCGAATTGAGGAGTTGTCGAATGTTGCTACTACAGCTGATTCACTATTACTGCTACTGCTTCTGCTGCCCGTTAACTAGTCGCTCCAGAGAACTTGGTTGTTGCCATACGAGTACAGTTGACGTATTGGCGGAATCCAGTCATCTCTGGAAGCATAATATACAAGCTTTTGAGAATGTTTTAATAATGCTATATATATATATATCCATCGTAGCGGGAATCTTTTGTTACATCGGGAAAGTCTGATCTGCGGAACTGCACACGTCTAACACTAGCGAAGGGAACGAAGTTTGGCGTCATTTAAAAAGGCGTTCTTGCTCGAGCAGAGTTCGACGAGGCAGTTACTCAGTCAGCAGAGCTATCTTGTCGTGCGCCAGACGCGGGCGCTTCGCAACGCCTGAATACATCAACCGTATTAAGGCTCTTCAGCTGGAGCTTTAGCGCGCGTGCAGGCTGTAATTACCACGAGATGAAGATGACTAGCGATTCGCACGTCTCTGACGGCACTACTCCTCGCCTATACCCAATCTCGACGATTCCGGCTGAGAGGGCAACCATCTCGCTTAGCTTTTCGTCTCACTTTTTCTGTCTCTTTATATATATATATATATATATATATTATATATATTTAAAGGTTTCTAAAAAGTGCTCTTTCAGGTATAGAGCTATAATAATAGATTTTGTTATAGGATATTTAGAAAGTAAGTTAGTTGGATCAGCTGAGCGAAGATAGAACTATGAGAAGCAGCAAAAGAATAGAGAGAGATAGATAATAATAGGAGTGATATATGATATATAGGATATTTAGATATATATACTATTATATATATATGTTTGATATATGATATATATATATATATATATATATATATATATATATATATATATATATATATATATATATATATATATATATATATATATATATATATATATATATATATATATATGTTATGCATATATACATAGAGTTTTTCTCCAAATAACTGACCATAATCCATTAAAGACGGCAATTATTTTTATTGACATATATATTTCTTTCTCATACAAGACTGTTCGAAAATTAGTTTGCCATAATACATGCCATATCTGATTGGAGCATCGATGAGGTGGTGATCTCTTTGGTTTCTACAAGCTGTTAAATCACAAGGTCTTGAAGGCTATGAATGGACCACGTTACGCCAGATTACCCGTCCGAAACAGTTCATCCTCAAAAGCTCAATTGTCTGCCGGCTGTGTGGCTTGTGGCACCGTCTTGTTAGAACGAGAGTTGACTCGTATTGATTCCTGACCAAATTCGGCCTATAATGTTTGTAATTCACCGTAAAGTGAAAAACAAATAGAGTTCAATAATCTCTTTGGACAAGAGGCCGCACCAAACTGTCACATATGACACACGTAATGGCTTTTCGTAAATCACGTGAGAGTTTTTGGTTGCCCGATGCGACCGTATTGTTTATTCATAATTCAATTTAGATAGAAATAGACGTCATCGGGAAAGATTATGTTCCTCACAAAATCACGTTACATTTTCTCGAAAGCTCTCTTGCCGTAGTTTAGTCGCTCTTGGGTTTTAGGCTTGTACTTTTGTTTTAGTTGAATCTGATATCTCATTCAACTCTAGATATGGCTCTAAAATAAGCCAGGCTAAGGTACGTGAAATATCCAGTTGTTAAGCACGCCACGGAACTAATGTTTCCGGACAGTTTTCCACACTGCCGCCTACAGAGGCTATAATTCAGGTGAACGAGCTCTCCGTGGAATTGTGCGACTTGGCACACCACGAACCTGTCCTGTGAAACTTTTGCACAACTTCATGAACAGCGTTTTCACAAGGCTGAGTATGCCAACCGTAAATTGCACGAGAAAGTCGCCAGCATGGTCGTACGCAGTTTCTCTTTTCATGATAAATGTTCTGCTATAAGATAAGCGATATTACTTCACGGCTTCGAAAGAATGTCTGTTTACTAAGCGCTCGTCGAGCCTACATATAATAATAACCTTATTTAGTTCTACGTGCGGGCTAAGCTCACATTTCCCAGAATCGATTAACTGAGCGGAAAAGAGATTAAGCGTTTAAATTGGTCTCCTATTACATGTGAAGTATGGAAATAAATCCGGGAATTGTTCACCCAACGTGCTAACTTAAATCAAAATCGAATACAAACATGGAACCTTTCGTAAATTGCTTTTTATAGTTTCCAATTTATACAAATGGATGTGTCCACTTATGTACGACATGACCAAACAGTAAAATAAAACACACACATATAGGAATGACCTGTAGATCACAAAAAAAGTGTTTTAATATTATTATACGTTCTATCATACTGCTTTGCGAACTCAACGGCGGCGGAAGCAGTGATAGACATGACGGGGTCTGTAAAAACACTTGTACAAATAAAGTCACCAACATGGCCTCTGCCACAATAGCGAACAGCTTTAGGCATAATAGCCAGTTGCGGCTGTCCCTTGAGGTGTCGCCAAATCCATGCGAAGCTGCTAATGTGAGCAACTTAATCGACCAAGTGGCAGGTGTGTGTGTGTGTGTGATGTCTACAGTCAACCGATTGACATTTTATATCCACAAATCGGACAAAGGAGGTGGGCAGGATGCGAGCGAGAGAGAGAAAAGGAGAGCGAGAGAGAAGGATAGAGAGAGGAGAGAGAGAGAGGTAGAGGAGGAGAGAGAGAGAGGAACTGGGCGTGGATAGGAGGGCATTTACGTCTCTATTTGCTCGCTTGCCAGTTTCTGCACTCGATATACACAGCTATACTTTGCATCTACCTAACACACAGCGACGCGCTGGCGGCGGCGGCGGCGGCGGCAGCGGTAGTGAGCACTGCATCTCTGCAGCTCAATTGGGCGCACGGCTTTTAGGGAGCAAAAGTGCTTCTTCTCTTGCGTTGCGCTAGCAAGCGATGGCGCACCCTGTCGCCAACAGCTTCGTCCGGCAACCTTTTTCCGGGGCAACGAAAGCGGTGCGTCCTACACCGTCGCGTAATTGCGCCGAACGAACGCAATACCTACGCAACGTCCGAAAAAAACAAACTCACTGACAGCTGACAGCTGACGTGGCGGCAAAGCGCCAACATATAGGGCGACATTAGACTCGACATCACATCACAACGAAAAGCCGCCACGATGACGGCAACACGATCACGTCGCGCCAGCAGGTAGGCAACAAGCACTGAGAACGCTGAGTTTGAGAAAACTGCCGCCGCATACGGTTTTCGGCTGCGAAACGTTCTTCAGAAGCTGTAGTCGTACGAATCAAGACGTCGGGACGAGAGCGTTCAGCGACCAAACAGGAGAGTCTCTCTCTGTATTTCCCTCTCTCTCTCTCTCTCTCTACGTGTTTCTATTTATCTATATCTCTCCCCAACCTCCCCCCCGCCCTTTTGACTTATTGTACTGTTTGTCTATTACTGGCTATTAATGCTGCCATTAGTTATACGTAAAATCGAACGCACCGAATTACCGACGCGGGGGTTCGGCTTCTGGTCTGTGTGTCGATATCTGCCGAGCCGTTTCGAAACGACAAGACAGGCTGTATCCATTCGTCGTGCAAACTTAACCCTAGCATCTTGCAGCATGGCAATGCAGAGCCGATGTCCATAGTGGTCCTACCGCTTGGCTGAGGTACCTGAGGGGCTGGCTGGCTGGCCATGCCAAGTAGGTCATGGCGTTGATCGTGACAACGTAAAGGAGAAGCCACTAAGGTCGCCGTGATGAATGGCGTCGTTGGCAGTCGTTGTTCCTTCCCGCCCCGCCCTCGCTGTCTGCCTGCCTCTGGTGACTGATGTCGTCTTCAATGAAGTCACCACGACACCCCCGACGACCCCGCAACGGATGTGCAGGTGTGTCGGATGTACCCCGCGTTTGCAGGATGTTCCTCACGAACTCGCCGTTCATTGTTACTGCTGTTACCGCTACTACGGATACACTACCATGGCCTTTCGTAATTGGTCCTTACTACGACGTCTGCTACTGCTTTAGTTGTTGTTGTTGTTGTAGTATTAGGTGTTTTGTCGTCGTCGTCGTCGTCATTACTGGTTTTCGGGGTAAGAGGTTCTTGACGAGAAGGCACTGGTCAACTGAGGTAGCCACCTAAGGAGATATGAAGATGCGTATACGGTGAGCAAAGATAGGGACAGAACGTGTCGACGTTATGTGACACGAAGAGAGCTTTTCCACAATCTACATACAACCCCTTGCTCCGGGTTGGTGATGGTGTGAGTTGTCCATTAGGCGGTATCCCAGCATAGACACACTATAAACAGAAAACTCTACGTAGGGCTAGAATACACATGTAGATGTGCGACGCTAGACAAAGTAAGCGCTTGCAAAGTACCGGTTAAAGATTAATCATTAAAACGAGTGATCAAGGTTCACGTTTGGTAAAAATATAGGGTTTCAGACAAAAAAACATCCAGTAATGTACGATCTGTGCATTCATACCAGCGCAGACCATACGAAGCAACTAACTCTTGCTGCATGGTAGATTTTTGAAGGTATGCACTAAAGCAATTACAAGTTTTGATAGAAAAATGTTATACCCCCGTACGTGTAAGGAGAGGCATCCAACAATGATGGAGAATATGTCTTTTCTCATATATGTATACATATATGAGAAAAAGATGTATATATATATATATATATATATATATATATATGTCGCGCATGCACCGTGCATGCAGACAAAGTGGCTGTGACCAGGGATTCACTCAGATAATTCACAACACCGCTAAATTTACAACACTGGCGCGTTTGTGTATTGCGCAATTGTATTGTGTTCTTTGCTAGCTAGCGAAAGAGCGAGAACTATTTATAGCAGCGTCGCTTGGTTAGCCTTGGTATCTATTGGTTTGAGTTAATCGCGCTGTCTCTTTCTCTCTCGCTTTATTCATCGTTTCTCTAATCTGCTCGAGACGAGGTGACGCGCCGTCATTTGATGTGGATTGACTGCGCATGCTTGGGGGTCCACCCCTTGCCCGACACAAGGGGGTCATCAGGGGTACTGCAAACGCGTGCGACTGTCAACCACGTCTGTGTTACCATAAACGTGCGAGTATTTAACTTGTCTTCAGTCTCTGTAGAGTATTTAGAGTGGACTTTGGAATATTAGGACTGAAGCCAATCTTATTGTGCAGAATATCTTTGTCGAATTGTGCAAAATCTTTAGATCCGACATCTGACAAAGAAATACTGTCCTAAAAGGGGAGGCGTATTTTAGTATACGCAGTAGGTTTCTAACTTCTAATGGTTTGCGTACAACGGGTTGAATTTGATAAAATGTGCAAATGAATTGCAGGTACTATTCTATAAGGTGCTTCCAAAACGTCGGCGTTTAGAATACTTTGGTGTTGCTTACGATCTTTAAGAAAAAAGAATCGCCGAGAACTCGAAAGGGTATTTCGGTAAACGGAATGCCTTTGAAAGACTCACTTATTTGTGTACCTATATAAGAGATCAGCTGTACAGAGAGTATTCACAACCTCTATATTGGCAGAAATGGATAAGGGGATTTGTTGGCTTACCATACATTCGATATCTATTTGGATTGTAGCTAATTCTGTCATTTACGCCAACAGCTACTGTGTTATTTATGATGGTCATTATCGCATTTATTTCACTGCTATTTTGAGCATAAGTGCGTTGTCAAAGAAACTAACCGAGATGTTCCGGCAAAATGTATGCCCGGTAAGGAGGGACTTGCCATAAACGAAAAACCGATAAGGGTGAATCTTGCTCGGTTTTTGGTTTTGCTCTAAACTTTATGTAAACTTTGCATTTTAAAAGCACCGTTAAAATTGATTTCGGGGAAAGCTAAATTCAAAATGGGATACTCTGCTTGTAATATGGGAGATTGTTCAATTGATTGTTCCAATCTCGACTTGCAACGAATCAGACCTGAGTCCTCTATGAAGGCATTGTATTTGTTTGTAACCGGCTAGCTCTGTGTATATTAGCACAGTTTGCTAATATCTCTGGGTGGAGTTGTGTTTTTTTTTCTATTTTTTTGGGGAACAGTCTTAGCTGTGCTGACTTGTATTCTTTGGCTGCGTTTACGTTCCTCATAGAATGCTTCTCCTGTTCTGAAACGTGTAATAGAAATGTTGCTCTCTTCCCTGAATCGGAGACGACACAGCCGTGCTTTCTTGTATTTGTTTCGTGTTGCCACGTTAAGTCCCTGCCGTCTATCAATACACTTCGTAAAGACAGCATTGACTCTCACTATTAGTGTGTGCGTCCTCGAGCTTTGCGGGATTCCCAATACGCATAGATTCAACGTCCCATAGATCAAAATTATTCTCAAGCTGGCGGCGGTTGGTGAATGACAGTTAGGACCTGGCTTTTCTGAAAAGCTATTTTGGGATACTAGCTCTGTGCAAGGTTGCATCAATACTAATACTAGCGGCGAGTAGAGCTGACTTAAGCTCATCGTCATTTATGAGTGACATTCATCCTACCATTGGTAACATCCAACCGAGAGTCTAGTGCGAGTAGCTGCTAAATTCCATGTTATGTGCCCACACAACTGATTCCCTCCCACGGAATGCCCATAAAACTGATCGACTCGCAAGGAGAGCAGGTACGTTACAAAACAACATCGTAGGTATTGTAATCTTTTGTGCATCGGATACACTTTTCCTAAAAGGATGATTTAAAAGGCCCACGCACTTTGGTTTGAGACTTAGGCTGTCGGTAACCATTTTGTTGGAACTATAAGAAGATACGGTTAAACGCCTGAGTTACGAAAAACTCGGCATGTGATGTTTTTGCGTTTTGCTCTGTGTGTGAGTTAGTTGTATTGTCGTTTGTGTCCGCTTTGTGCGACATAATTACAGTAAGCCTACCGTTTTATTCAAGATGTTTTTCTGTCCACGTATGCGCCTTCTCGCTGAGTGAGTACGTTTGTGACATCTATAGCAAGTCTGCTTTTGTCTGATGACTATTCCTTTCTTCGAACGACAACACCTTTTTTTCACTTTTATTGGCATGCATATACCAACAAAATATACAAAAATAAACACTAGATGTTGCAGTATCAAATGCACTGTTCAATCATGATGGTTTGCTAGAATAATGTGAGGCGAAGTTGGTAGCATATGGTTAGATACGTAACTCACGTCCCTATCTCCTCCAGCTATCGCATTGGCGTATACTTTTTCTCAAAAATTATATTAGTGCTGTGCCGGTGTGTAGGCACAGTGTAATTGGGAGATCGGAATTTCTCATTATATTGCTCAACAAGCAACTCTGCTAACCCTCACGGAATGCACTCTAATTGTATGCGTTGGTGCTTGGTCGTATTTCGCGAATTTGACGCAAATACTTTTTGAGACAAAAGTGAAACGAATCTGCTCAACTTGTCGGTGTGAAAACAGCATCTAGCCAAACACAGGTTGTGGATTACTTTGATGTGTTACGTGATTTGCGCTCTGCGGTTGGCGGAAGATCCTCTTTCCTGATGGTATCGTGGAGTGCAACACTTTGCTCGCCCGCGGGCTGCCCTTCATGGATGCAAGAAGATTAAGGCACGGCCATCTTTGATAGCGCCACATCGGGCCGGTCGGATCTGCACAAATCGTCGACTTCTACCGTGTCACCTTAGTTAAGGCAGCTCTGATCGATTTTCTACGGCCCACGAGTCTCGACCACCTCTCACTTCGACATGATGGCCAAATTGAAGCCAGCCGGTGCACAATGCTCGTCGAAATGAAATCGACAATTACAAACAAACCACCATCGGTCGGGCCCACCATCGGTCGAATTCCCGGCGGATGAGCGGCGAAAGCCAGCTGGAAATTGTTTAGGCGAGCCGGTGTGCTCTAGAAGAAAAATCGATTAAATTGGCTTTGCAGCTCGGATGCCACCGGCATGAGCGTGTCGGCCGACTTTTGTCAAATTCATGGTCACTGCTTAAGCGCTCGGTTAGGCCACACCCGTGCGCCCTCTTCCGTGGTCCTAGCTAATCTATTTTTAATGTCTATCATCATTGACCATTCCAAGACGATGTGATTGTATATATGCTATTTGTTTTGATGCGCCGTTGGCATCTGTGTTTTACAAGCAATTCTCTCATTTGTATTCACCATTGTTCTGCTTAAAAAAGAAACATCTTTGAGCACAAATAGTATGCCAGGGGCAAGTAGATTGATCGGCCACACAGTGCACTCAGGCACTGAACGAAGGAACATTCGCGATTATGTCTGCCGCTGTTAACGATGTGTGATTCTTAATCGCCTGCCGTAAATATCAGTTTTATGGCATACTAATTCGACCCGTTTCCCGATGAATCAGCATGGAACAGTGAGTCGCTTAAGCAAACGTCGTCTGCGATCTATTCTTTCATTTAATTTTATAGTTACAGGTCAGCAAAAGATCATTGCAGACCGTTATCATTCTTTGGTGATATGTATTATACATCAGGTGCCTAATATTAAGAGGCTTATGTGAAAAGACAATGCATGTCCGAACTAAGTCTAACGAACCAGATCAATAGCACAGCTACTCAACTAACAATTAGACATTGCATCTTCAAGCATGTGCTTAAATTGTAGACGGTGTATTCAAATTCGCGAATTTGGAGTGTTACGAATAAATCATACAGGCGATTTCTTCTAGCAAGCTTTGAACAAGTCGTTTCTTTGTTTTGACGGCTAAGACTCAAATGTGTCAAGCGCTAAGTTATTTTGTAAAGCGTATAAGCGGAACGGATGACGTATGAAGAGCAAAGTGAGAAAACAAGATGGCAGATGTCATCCGTGGTATAATGTTTGAATGATGCCAAATTGCAAATCGTCTAGAACCGTGGGGGTCTGCCACGGTGTTATAAATAATTGTTTTAATTTGCCTTATTTTGCATGCTCAATTCAACATGCTCGTTATTGCTTAGCGTGCCGTGAGTTTTTGTGTAGTCATAACATCGCTAAGGATGTTCAAGTTTAAACACGTACTGCTCTTAATAGCTACAGCAAAGCATTATAAAACATTTACAAAAATTTGTACTACGTCGAGTAGGCAGCCTTGTTTTATTTAGCGACAAAATATAACTGCAACTTTTGCCACTATTATTGCTAAGACTAGTTTTTAGTAGGGGTAAGAGAAAAAATGTTCTTACACGCACACTCGTGATAGGACTCGATGCCTATATTGTTGGCATGATACCTATGGAAAACTTCTAACCTACGCCTCGTTTTATGAGGTGAAGAGGCGAGGAGCTAGCTGCTGCCGCCTATCAGCATATAGCATAGTTCAACACCTACTTTTACGTCAGGGTTTTGTGGCAGAGCGCACAGCACAGTGTCTATACGGGAGAGTGTTTCCGTTTCTCGATGATCGCGGCAAAGTCCGTACTGAGAATTTCAGCTCCGTGTGCCTATCAAGAGACCACCTGCGCCACTTGTTTGTATGCATGCAAAGGGTTCCCGCTCAAAGGACTGCGCTTCGTTTGCGGTAAACGCCGTTTGAAAGTATGTGGATACGATGCAGATGTTTTCTAAACGTACCGTGACTAATAAATAGAACGAGGTCAACGGGTAGGAAACTTTCTTACACCTGGAATAATGGAGCGTGTCCAGAAACGCGGCTGGCCCGCCTGGGTGTCCGCCTAGGTTTTGCTCCATGTAGATCCATGTCTGACGTCGTGCATCTACCTAAGAGGGAGAGTGAGGAGTTGGCTTAATAGCCTCCAACAAGGATCTGGAGATCTGCCGGGCTAACAGATATTTGGATTGCAACGGTGGCCTCGCTTTTGCCACCGTCGTCGCGCTGATTCTTACTATTTCAATCTCGTAAATCAATCTCGGACTTCTGCGTTTTATCCAGAAGCCACCGGCATGTAACCCGTATAGCCGTACGCTGTGTAACTACCTGGCGACGGTAGATAGTAGATTTCGAGCTTGGTGGCGTGGAGCATTAGTCTGCGCCTCGCAACCGGAGGGGACACATAGGTGCGCGGGTTCGAGCCCCACCGTTACACATTTGTACTTATGGGGGTCCGTCTATAAAACAATGCGAAAAGCAGTACTGTGAATGTTAAATCTTGGCTGAGGGTCAGCCCGAAACTTTATTTTAGGTACTAGATAGTATCGCGCTGCACACAGCATGATGGTAACTGGTGTATCTACCATCACCAGGAGGCACCTCCCGTCGTGTGCACGGGAGCAATGTAGATGAGCATCTATTATAGCGTTAGTGGCCTTAGCAGCCGCACAGTCCACACGTGGGTGTCTATCAGACTCGCATCTAGGAGTACCACCGCCTCTCTAGGATCAGGCCGAGTTGCAGGGCCGATTCTGCCCGTTAGCGAGAAGTTTTTTGTACCGCCTTTTTTGCGTGCAGTTAAGCTTAACCGATGCGGAGAAAGCCCAACGGCGAACCTATGGCTTCCAGGGGGCAATTTGCAGTTCTATTCAGCGCACTGGCATCACGCGACGTAATCACGATAGCTAGCTCATCTGCGTAGGCTAGGGATTTAACATTGGCAGAATAATGCATTCATTATAATTTAAATAAAAAACGTTTTTGTTTTAAATCAATTCATAATATCTCATCGTACGCAATGTTCCATGGATTTTGGCTCTGATGGAGCCCTAAAAAATGCGTGCAGTAACGTGCTTTAATATGTCGAAGTAAGCGACAGTACATTGCGACGGGTCACATGCGTTAATCTCTTCAAAAACATGCGATATTTAAAAAAGAGGCTTCACGTATATTGGCAACAAATTTATAGAGTGCACTGCAATTTAGCTGATGCCAAGTAGAGTTACCAGGCAGGGTGGCCTTGTATCTGAGCAATTACCTCGCTGGGTTTCGGCTAAGGATGAAAGACATTAAACGCGTCATATAATGAGTGGCCTGAGCGAATGTCGTATCAATTTTCCAAGATCGCTTTTTTGTCGCCCAGTTCGTTTGTCAGTCTACATATAGATAAGATGTTTAACCGTTTGGAAAACACTAGACGAGCGCTAATAGATTGTAAAACAGGGAAGTTACTTTGAGGGGACTCTGGTTTTAACAATTAAGAATGCGTGGCCCTTCTTCCACCAAGGGAGAGGTGTCCGATCGGAAAATGGCCCTGAAACAGAAGAATTACTCTAAACTTGCACTAAGAGGATAATTGTTAGTTCTCTACCGTCGAACGTAGGTTTAGCTGGTTGGGAGCTTGCAGGGCAGCTAACCGTCCCGTGGCATACTCGATACCCTGCGTGGTTCAGTGTCATGCAGCAGGGCGCAGGGAGACTCAGTTTGGATCCTCAGACGCCGCGTACAGCTTTTGGAAGGGCATGGCGTTATGCTGAGACAGAAAGTAAAGTAATGGTCATTGAGACTCTTGACATCGTGGTATATAGAGCAAGCAGTCACCCTAGGCTGTAAGGCGTCAGAACAAAAGATCAGATCCATTAGGTTGATTCTGAAACTGTTCAATGGAGGAACAGTTTGGTGAAGAATTTTTGGGGTTCCGAGGCCGGAATAATCTCTATGCTTCTAGAAGACGTAAAACGTAGTGCCAAGAGATTGACTTATTAAGGTTTTCTTGTAAAACTCAAGACGTATGACTCCCTGTTATTTTTTGGAGCGCCTCTATACGTTGACTGTAGGCTGGGAATTGCATAAAACTGGTATTGTCTTGCCTGCTGGGAAAAGGGCTTGTGCGGCCTCGCGCTTGCCGATTTAGGTAATTAATTCTTAGAAATTGAGGCGCCGCAATGCGTAGGATAAAAGTTGTTCTTCTGTCTCGAATATTCAAATCGGGTCGAGAATTACCCTGCGGGCATATTACAATCCTCTATTGGAGAAAGCCCAAATAGACCCAGTATGAACACGCTAAAGAGAGGTGGGGCCGAAAGAAAAATAAAAAGGAAAGTATGCCACCTAGAAGTTTTCCTACCAGCTAACACTCTGGACAAGAAGGTAAGATTATGCATAGAACTCGTTTTCCCCGCCCGCTTTACAAACCTTGGACCGTACCGAGAAGAGGCACCTCGCGCTGAGAGGTTTCTGCCCGATGTAAAGCTCTAATATTATTTGTTCTACCGTGACAAAAGAAAACGTTTACCAGTAACAACGTGATAACGTATCAATAAAAACGGCGCCGTCGTAGCAGAGAAATGAATGCCGAGATATGATGAATGCTCATAACTGGCGTAGTTGTACAGTGACCGATAGCAAATCACAGCCAAACAGGCGATCCAGTAGCGCATATAGCGAGAGATAGTGGTAGAGGGGGACACGCAGCAAGTCACCACTAAGCAATATATGTAGAGTCGCCTTCTTACGACCACCATATATCATCACACGATGACGTTGCAATGATGAACTACTGGTAGGAAGAAGACGAATATTATCGCCACCACCCCAACCTCAAGATAAACGGCGTTAACAATAACACGAGTAACAACATCGATAACAAAAAAACAACAACAATAGGAATAACAATATAAATAGTAGCGACGACGACGACGACGACGACGACAATATAAGCACCAACAATAACAGCAAAAACAAGTATAAAGAGAATGACCAAGGGATTGGCATAGGATGTTTATAATATTGTATTTATCCCACTAGTAGCCGTTCTGGCCGAGCCATGCGCTACACGGCAACCAACACTCTTCAAACTGCATCCGTCGTTGCTCTGCTCGACTAATGATAATAAGAACATTAAGAGCTGCCTGCAGCACGTGAATGAGCAACGAATGCACGCGAATACGTGACGTCAATAGCCCAAAGGCAGTACCAACCCAGTCCCAGATTCTGCGGTCTTGCGATGCAGATTGCATGAGAGATGCTATTAAAGAACATGCACCAGGCTGTGTAAGTTATATATATATATATATATATATATTAGAGGGGGAAATGTATTAATATATTTAAAGGGCACATACTCCTGAATGATTGGCGCAAGGGAAGAGTCTGTGTTCTTTCCAAGGGGGTGTAGATAGTGGCACTTTACAAAATTGGCAATCAATCACAATTGTATTCATAACATATCGAATATTTATGAGGTTTTAAGGAGTACACTGCATAGTATTCTGGAGACAGATCGACAAATAGGGGAGTGGTAGTGCGAATTTAGAAGAGAGCATATTTTTCGAATAAATAACGTTGTAGAAGCATGAAGATTGCGGGAATAAAGATGTCTGAAAATGCGCATGACACGGTGAACAGAACAAGGTCAGCTATATCAAACTCCGCTAGAGGAAGGTTTTAAGGGAAGCTGGGTGGAGTTACTGGAATAAACATACAGAGAGATTACGGTGATTGTAATGGCGACAGAACGATCTAGAGAGTTCCTAGTCGCTAAGGGACTTAGACAGAGGGGTGTACATTATTATTGGGTGATTTTTAATGTGTGTAGTGAATATAATGCGAACAGTTAATAGCACGGGGTAAAGATGGCGGGTAGGAGAAAATAGGTATATATATATATATATATATATATATATATATCAGAACGCCAGAGCCCGCTTTTTGCTGACGACATAGTAGTGTTAAGGTAGAACAAGTAGGCGGAAAGTTCAGGAAATTCTGAATGCATGTGAGGAATCATCAGCGAGAAAACGAGACATGATGTTTAGTGAAAATAGCGCGCAACTTTAATAATAAATGGAGTTTGATACAAGAAAGATGCTATTACAGGAGAACAAACTAACTAATATCTAAGTCAGTACAAGCACCTTGGGCAGACAATAAATGCAAGTGATGATTATTTAGAGCAAGGAGGCTAAAATAGCAAGAAACGCGACGCGGTTTAAAGGTCTCCTTGAGTTTACTAAATATACGGTGACAAGAAATTTATAGAAGGCCATGTATGCACCAGACTTAACATTTGCAAAGGCCACTTAGAGAAAGTTAATATAAGTACATGGAGAAGTGATATGATTTGCTTTGGTTTCCGTTTTAATTGCTCCATAGAGTTTTTCACGGGGGGGGGGTCAAAATGTATACAAAGTATAATGTATTTGTAAAGTGAAAGTAAATTAATGTTAGTACTAGGATATAGAAATGCCGCAAACGAGAGTGGAGTTAAATAGCTTAAGGTGATGAAGACGGCGCTAAAGGTAAAAAAAGTGAAACGCAGAGTAGAATCTCCAACTAGGGAGATTGGGTACAATGGCCAACCGTGAGCAAGAGCAACTATATCGGATTGAATGGTGAAATCGAAAGTAAAACGGGCATAGGTCGGCAAATGGTAATTGCCAAAATTAGGTACCGATCAGGTTTAGCAGATATGTATTGTTTATTGTTAATTCAACTTTCGATACTGTTACAATTATATTACATTGTACATTGGCCATTAAGTCTCGAAAACGGCATTCGTTTTCGTTAATACTGAACATATGTAGAATATGTTGCATACACTTATCCGGAGATTATCCAATGACACAACAACCAAATAGTTGGCGCTGGCCTACATGTTTCGTGATGATATTTGGTGCAAACAAGGCCGCAAAATGTACAGCAAAACTCATCGCAAGAGTTACTATGCAACCTGGTCCGATGGCACAGTTTGTAGTAGAAACAGTAGAACCACGGAGAAGTGGGTGAGAATGAAGAGCGTGTCCATCCATGCGCTTTCCAACATTGCCGGTGTCCTGTAGAACGCTTCTAACACTTCTAAACCATATTCTAGGGAATTCTCGCAGTGAAGCCATAGGCAGGAGCGGGAAACGATTTACCAAATCCTTGACGAACGGCGTCGTCCTCGACAGACGATATGTTAGCCTGTTCTGTGCGTTTCTAGAAAGGCCTACAACTCTCTCAAGGAACGTTGCCTTCGCCGTGTTGAGAGCGGATAGGTATTCCGAAATTAGTGTGATGCTAAATGATGCTACCGAGGTGACCTTCAGGTTGAACAGCATTAGGGCTGTCTTTACCGAGAACTTCGGTTGCGCCGGAATTAAAGTCATGAAAACAAACCTGCTCGCCGAGATACGTGGGCCGTGAACAAAGCTGCCGCGTAACGTTAGTTTGACATTCAGATAATCTACAGATTTAAAATAGTTAAACGTTTGTTCTTGCTGTGTGTCTTCGGCATCCTTAGAGATCGTTTTAGATCTATGTTTAATTTACTACCACGAGGTTGCTCGCATAGGGAGTTACGCGAACACAGGGGTAGTGGTCATTTATAAAGCCCGGTAAATCACTGAGTAAGAATGACAACAGATGCAGGCTTAGATTGTCGCCTTGGTTTGTGAGCCGGTGATTCGCAGGAAGGGTCGGTGTGTTATCTAGGATAATTGAGTTTGGCTCTAGACCAGTAATTGCAAAACTTGTCGGCCCACACTTACGGTGACTAGCTTCTATTAAAGATAAAGATCTCTATCGGGGCAGTGTAAACTAATTTTTATAACTTTTATCAGAATTCTCGAACCCGAAAGACCCGTCGGTCGCTTCTGTCCTGCGTCAAAGACGAATTACCATCGAGCGGATTTTGAGTGAGTGCTGGTGGTGGTGCAGTACCTTATGGGAGGGACTTGGAATGAACAATAACATAGATGGCGCTTTCCGCCAGTAAATTTAACTCGAAACGCACATCCCATTACGCGATAAAATGCAATAACTTTCCCGAGTTTCTACGTAAACATTATTTTAATTAAAAGCCATCTGCGACGCCATCGGCAGTACTAAACAAGGATTGGAGTTAAAGCATTAGATCTTGGCGCTTAAGACATCGTAAACAAAGTATATATATATATATATATATATATATATATATATATATATATATATACAGGGTATTACAGGAATATTTGATCAACAATATATGGAATTGTAGAGCTCGTTAAGGCAAATATTTTTCCAATGGAACATGGTCTCTAAGAGGCCCTGTTTCGGAATGAGAGTTAAATTACTACAATTTGTGACATTGGTGTTTTTGCCCGACATAGGAGCATAGAATGTGCTGTTGCGAGACAACCAGTCCTCCTATACAGAAATTAGACACACCGCCGTGTTCGTGAGAAAATTCTGCTTCTTTGAAGAACCCATAAGGCCGGTCGGAAGATGCTACATGGTCGCTTAGAAGAGAATTCGCCAAAATGAAGTTATTTTATTAACCTTCACGCCCAATACCTCAAAATCATTATCTTACGACCACTTACAGCGCTCTTAACCAACATATTCAAATGCGCATTTCATGACGATCATTTTGGTACCAAACGTATGGCAATGCGAGCTGTGGTTGCGGAGTAATTACAATTTTTTGGTGGGGTGTCCAGATTAAGTGCATGTAAAATGACGCGCTGCGGCTGTCGCGCGACACGTCGGCGGTAGTGAACGTCGCCACACAGTCATTTTACATGCACTTAATCTGGACATCCCACCAAAAAATCGTAATTACTCTGCAACCACAGCTCGCATTGCCAAAAGTTTGGTACCAAAATGATCGTCATGCGCATTTGCCTGAATATGTTATTCATTTTGGCGAATTTTCTTCTAAGCGACCATGTAGCATCTTCTGACCGGCCTTATGAGTTCTTCAAAAGAAGCAGAATTTTCTCGGTGTGTTTAGCTTCTGTCTAGGAAACCTGGTTGTCTCGCAACAGCACATTCTACGCTCCTATGTCGGGCAAAAACACCAATGTCACAAATTGTAGTAATTTAACTCTCATTCCGAAACAGGGCCTCTTAGAGACCATGTTCCATTGGAAAAAATATTTGCCTTAACGAGCTCTACAATTCCATATATCGTTGATCAAATATTCCTGTAATACCCTGTATATATATATATATATATATATATATATATATATATATATATATATATTAAGGCGAGCACTGCCGAGTGTGCAAACGTATTGTAAATTATTAATAAATCATCACAATATTTTCTATATATATATATATATATATATATATATATGTGTGTGTGTGTGTGCGTATCGTTTTTCTTGCTCATTGTCAAGCGTACGTAAATTGTAGTAATTTGTGTTGTACAGTTTACGGTGGTCCTTCCTGCCCGAAGAATAAGCTTAATAAGGCGTTTATTGTCGAATCCAATTTGCACCAAGTAGATAAAATCTCTGATGAAAGTAGAATAAAAGAATATTCCTACAAAGGATTTTTTGAATAACTTGCGTTTTTATTAAATATTTTGCAATTTTGTGAAGTAAAGTTGTGATACCTGCTACCTGCCAGATGTACCTGATTCCTACGCTCTCTATCCGAATGACCGATCAGCAGGTATCGCATGACAAATTGCGGTCGCAAACTATATCTCACGTGGCTGGCTGCATTATCGCTCTAATTGATGGAGGAACTTTTTGTGCGTTCTATTTTTCCGGCTAGTCGATTAGGAGGAACACTTTGAATCTTGGCGGACCATATTGCTTTGTCCGTTCGCCATTGCCCACTTGATACGAGTCACAACGCAGCTGTCAACAAGACAGTCCTGCCAATGATAGATGGCTGCCGGCCTTTAGCCGACGTCCGCGAGCCAGGGCAGATCAGACACAGAGAAAAATCATTCTTTGTGAGTTTAGAAGCCATCTTTGACACCTGCGGGCGTCGGCAGCATTAAACGAAGAGAGCAAAGCTGAGGCATTACGTCTTGATCCTGAAAAACTGCTGACATCGGACCAAATCGTGGGGTATCGTGGGGCTTTTGGACGCGTCCTTTCTAGCGTGGCAGAGGCTCGACCGGCCTTCACCCGTCCATCGGTGCATGATGGTATTATACTGGCGGAGGGGTCGTAAAAAAGCGTAGAGAGATCGATGAAGAAAACTAAAGCGACGAGGAAAACGTATTGCATAAACGTATTGCCTACACAAACAAGCTGTCTATCGAAAGACAGCTTGTAAGATTGTTGCTTGCTGAAAGCTGTTAGACCCTTGCGCTGTAGGAGGTTGTCACCAATGTTTAACGCTAAACGTAAATATTGAGTGTCGGATAAGTTGAGGAAAAGCCAGCGCGAACCCCCTGCATATCGATATATATATATATATATATATATATAGCGGCGGTGGCTTAGGAGGCTAACGCACCGTTCAAAACGGGGCGTTGCCATGGCAACCATGGTTGGCAAAACAATCGCAGGTTCGAGCCCGGGCCTGGCTGGTTGTATTTGTGGGACGTGGTTGTGATTACCCTGCTGCTACATACCTCTGCTGAAGAAAGCCTATATAAATCCAGTACCAGAACACGCTGACGATAGATGCATGTAGAGGATATCGTGCCACAGGCAACTTAGCCCATTACGAACGTTTAAAATGTGGTTGTTAGAGCGTAAAAAAACAAATATATATATATATATATGCGTTCTCATGCTCAGCAAGCTCAGACCCGACCTATGCACTGGGCTAGCCGAGCAACGTGTGTTACGATTTACGATGCACGACTACAAAAAGCAGATAGTGTGATTGAAAATAGTCATATTCGAACCGTGTCCGTATAAAAAAATAAAGACGATACTGTAACCATGTTCGATATAATGCTTTACCGTCACTGAGACTGAGTAGCTGGCGTTGCTGAACTAATTTTATTTATATATTTTCTTATCACCTGGGCCGGGTAAATGCGTTTATGTTACAACAAAATGTTTCGAGACAAACAACATTCTAGCGTGTTGCTAGTTTTGCTATAGGCCGAATTGCCGGACATATCGCGGCGTGGTATCGATCACATTTGCTCCAGCAATGTCTGCATCAACATTCATCCTGTGGTCCATGAAAACCCTTCACGTTGCACAGAATATGATGAAATCCTTGGGCTGCAAAGGCCGTAGTTAGATGTCGATCTCTTACCGTGCCATCTAGTGCTTCTCATTGCTGCTGCTCCATAAATAGCTATGTCCACCTTACTTAATTTGTTTTGCCAGTTTCGCATATAAACGTCAAAGACGCACGTTTTTTTAAGATTTCATTGTTTTTGTAGATATTCCGTCAGCAGCGGGCCACCCTCCAACAAGTGAACAACCCTATTCCTGCATGTATTCGATAGCGCAAAACCCCTCTTTAGCAAGAAAAACGTTATCCTGGCGATGGGTGCTATCTGGATCCCGAATCGAGCAATTGCTGCATAAACCAAAAGCATATCCAGGAATTTAATTGCCGCAGCTGCGATGGTGGCCTTCCTGACCCTCTCCTAGATGTGTGATCAAAAGCAGTTACCGCATGTTGATGCAACTAGTGGATCCATAGCTTGTTTCACCCTGAAAAGGCTCCAACTAAAGATGACTACATAATCAGCGTACAGTAAAATTCTGGCCCACTCTCGGGTCCAGCCCGTCCTTCCGCTCTAGTAGTCTACCTAGAAGTACGAAAAGCAGAAGTGAGTTCAGTCCATCGCCCTGTGCGACATCTGTGGTTTAAGCTACCTCCCCCGCAATACCCGCTGTCTTTAAATCTACAGACACAGCCTATAAACAATTCGACGGCCTGGACAGCGTAGCCCAAATTGCGCCTGGCAGCTCCCCAATTGCTAAGTGAGCTGATTTTCCTTTCCCGAATCCATGTTGCTCATCCGGTATTACCCCCCGCTCCTCCAAGGTTGCTGAACTAATTTAGGTCACCAAGATACGTGATGGACCGTTTCAGCAACCCTGAGTTGCTGTCACACACTCTCAGTACCAGCGTCGTTAATATGTACGCTCAAAACGCGCAGAAAATCTCCAGAAGAGTTATAAATACAAGTACAAGGTCCACAAGCCCACAGTCGTCTTACAAAGTTTTCATTGTCACACTGTCGACGATTACCGCTAAATATGTTTATTATGGCTAAATATCTTTTTTGTTTTCTCCCGCCCGACATCGACGGAGAGGAGACGTATGGCAATTGTCTCACGAACTCATCAAACTACCAAAATAAGGCACACAGATGATCACAGATTATTGAGTTTTGCAAAATGTTCTCAACATGATGATTCTACTTCCTCTAGCCCTCGTTGCAAGTCTCCCAGGCAAAGCAATACTATAGTTCTAACACGCTGTGATGTGCGGTTACTCTTGCAGTCGCAAATTTTTGTGAAATAATGCCCGGTCAGTCAGCCACCTCAGTGCCAAAACGAAATTGCGATTTTATTTTTACCCCTAAACAAAACATTTCCCCTCTAGTGAGGCATGTATGCTATTGATAGCACGCTAGACGTATGACTCAATACAGGATGGCAATTTGAAATTGAAGGCAACATGTATTTATATAACAACGTGGATTTGCTTTTAACGAGCGAGCCAAACAGAAGCAATAATATAATCAAAATCGAAAAAAATAGTTTAGTGCACATGTGATTTAGCCCGTAAGAGAATGCATCTTATTTAAATACATCGAGATGTGCGCCACATAGACGTTTGTAACAAGTAATGTTTGTTTACACACATACACATCCCACATCACAAAGTATTCTATGACCTAACCGCCACGTCGGAAGGTAGAGACAGATAAAAATGGCGTGCTTCTATCGGCGTGCAAATGGCAGAGGCCGCCACGTTACTCTACTGCAATGCTCGAATTGACGTAGAGTTCTTTGAGTATTACCCAGCCCACCCAAGAATGATGTGTGTCAAATAATTGAAGACTTGGGCACGTGTATGAAGTTCATACTAACATGAGTAAAAATGTACTAATATGTGGAGACTTTAGCTGTGACGTAGCTAAAGATCGTATCAGAATGTTGCAGACGTTCAAGATGTTAAGAAGCTAGGTTTAAGCATTGAGACTGGCCAAGACGCCCCCAGGCACTGGAGTTCGAATGGATGCAGCGCGATTGACGTATTAGTAGGTGTCATCAACACGGATTTATGTATATATATATATATAGTTGCGACCCGCCACCTCAGACGCATTGAATGCACACTTAACCTCAAAACTTACGACCGACACGAACGTCAAAGGAACTATTCGGCTGAAAAGGAAAATACGCACATACAAATGCACAAGCCCTGCTATGATCGTAGACGGCAAATAAAGCACGTTGCATGATAGCACAAAGCTGCCACAACAGCCTCACTTGAGCACCTGGTAAAACTCAAGAGAAGGTTCATGGAGATGAAGAGACAGATACAGACGAACCCACTCGTATAAGGCTTTTCAAGGCTACCTGTAAAATGTCCGTGGTTTCTATCGCCGAAGAGGCTGCCGAACCCACTGATCGACGATAGCGAATGGGCGAAAAATAAACAATATAGAGTTAAAACTTACTGAAAAGACACATCACGCAATTGACGTGGGACTGAGTTTACTGATGACTGGCTTTTGTACCGCTTAACGAGAAAGTAGTGCGGAACATAATATTGTCAAGACGGGACCGATGGTTTGCAGGATCTGACTTGGCTGTATGTATTCAGCACGAATCGACGCGTCGTGTGGCCAGCTTACACAATGACAATGATAATTGGGCCTTGTATTATAATACACCATTCGCCTTTTATTGAGACATCTGTGCTCCCCATTTTTTTGTCTGATCATGGTGGATTATATTCCACTCCGGCAGGTCGATTATGGTCCACTCCGGCATTGGTCCTGTACAAATTGGAGACCATGAAAACCAATTTAAGAGGAGCTGGTCTGGGTCTTCAACCCACGACCTCCCGAATGCATGGCAATGACTTTCGTCCACTAAGCCAACTTGCTCATCTTAAGCAAATCTATACAATAAATGCCTTTGTCAATGAACGATACCCAACACGTGGAGGAATAACAGCCCGCGGTCCATACGCCACAGATCCAGAAAGCTTTAGGGTCTGTAGAAGTTTCTGTGCAAAACTCTCACTCCCCTTACTGTAAATAGGTTGCACATAATCACCAAATATGAAATGCCGACACAGCAGCATGTAGCTTGAAAGGGTCCATCTACAGCACAGCTAGCCGCAATAAAAGGATGTCTACCCACAATTGCACAACATTTGGTGGCATTAGACAACTTAAAACGTCTCGACAAGATAAAATGCACGTTTTTGAGCCAACCCCAGCACGGGCTTAAAAACGCATCAATAACGTTCGCCACTTAGCTGTGTGTCCTGAGAGAGGACGCTCATGAATGTGCAGCTAGACGGATTTCCATTTCGCGTGGAGATACTATTATGCTACGGAAAACATCGATACGCAAAATTACGACGTTTATAATTCACAGCTTAGTTTTCCTCTGACCGAAATAAAAAATGACCTATGCAAATTGCGCAGTCATTTGCAGAACAGCGTGACGTGGCTATCATCCATAGGTCCGTGTGAAGTCAGAATGTTACAACGTTAGCATTGTGTATGTATTTTTGTGAAATTTGTGGCATGCAACAATACGTATATACTCGGTTGTACAGAACGTAAGGACTCGTCTATTTGACTAATCTTAAAAAAATCCACCAACAGTGTGATGGGTCTCACGGTTATAATGCGCAGCTGGATACCGTCGGCAAAATAGCACGGTTTCCACTAGGTTAGGCAATATGGGGTAGATGGAGATGATGGAATAGATTTCCACTTGCTTATCCTTCGTTTTGTGTAGACACCGAAAGGTGGGATCTCATCACAGCTCCAATCGCAGATCTCACTTTAGAAGCCTTAAAGCATCATCGGAGCTTGTTCCCCTTTTCCTCTTTACTGCGAATAGCTGCGGGATATATAGTATTTTGCGATTGTTTCTGCTCAGTTCAGTTCAAAAGCCGGGTTAATTAACAGTTAAGCTTATTATAAAATAAATAATAAACATGTTAAGTAGAAGGCACCTTTGCAATGTACAGTGAGAATGAAACGTTCGTGCTTTACACGCTTCACTAAAGCCATGGTTGGTCCAACTAGACTCATGCCGAGAACTGGTAAACAAGTAACAACTCTTGTTTGTTCTTACTGCGATAGCCAGAAGACACATACACACACACACACGTCGTCATAATCTAACTATATTTGAAGTCCGACTTGTATTAAACAATACCTGCAGCCACGCCCTCGCTTGTCAGCCTGTTGGAAGATATATGGCGGACCTTTCAAAGGAAATACAGTCAATTACTTCAAAAGCACTTTTACACAAGAAAGAACAAAGCATCTATACATTCCGCGATAGCGTCGTGTTTTTGTTCTGCGACCTTGTTCCCTTTGTTTCGTTTCAGCGTGCCACCAGAAGATACTTCCGTTAATAAATCTTACGCTAAACATGTTTGCCATCGGTTCTGGCACGGCGGGAATGACTTTGTGTGTCCTTGTCCAAACCGCAGAGCTGTAAGACCAAGTTGAAAATAAGACACTGCGGCAGCCAGTATAGAGCAATACTGGAAATTGGTGCGCTACAACACTGGTCTTGCGTACCTGGGCTGCATGAGGCCCTACAGCTAGGTCATATTTGATAGGAATTAATTATTGACAGGTAAGGGTCATTGCATGTAGATAACATAATCCCGTGTGATACGCGCAATCTGCCTTCATGTTTTTGTAGAGATTAACTGGTAAACGGATGCACATGATTTATTATGCAAGCCAATGCACGCATCTCGATCGGTACCTCTGGTGGAGTACGGTAATTTTTCGGTTTGGAGTCGGTGGCAGTCACCTCCTATCTATGTTAGTAATAAGCCTTGACCTCCTTGTCCTTGAGCCGACCACTTCAATATGTCATTTTGGCAGCACGCATAATTCGCACGCATCACGGGGAGACAAGGTGAAAGTTCTAATTGCCCTTCGTGTCGGGTGTAGATGCAGTGGCACTGTTTTTTTTATTACTTTACCTCGGCACATTAACTTGACATTTTAGGCTGTTCGATCTGTAGAACTCGACGTTGTGCGGCGGTTATTTTTGTCTTCGAGATAATCCTGACTTAAAATATATATAAATATGTGCAAGTTTACATATATATATATATATATATATTCATCGTGGAGCTGTATAGTGACAACCGTAAGGCGCAAAACTTGTCTTTCAAACATCAAATATTTACCAGACATTGGATCGCTGCTTTTCAAGACTTCTCGATATATTATTATCATGAGTACTACTGTAGAACAACGCTTCGCATAAAAACTATAATGTCAATGTTATGTTATAAGCTCGCAATAAATTGAGACACACTCCTGGGCTGCCGCACCAAAGTTTCGACAGACTTTTCCACTGCGCTAGCTGCAACCGTGGAATTCGATCGCTCCAGGAAAGGCGCGACATAATATGGGATCAACGGTGAGGAACCTGGACGAACGATGACTACTTTAATTTAGTGCTAAATTGTGTTAAGTAACACAAACATGTCATTGTGCAGTCAAACGTCTGAAAGTACATAGATTAATGATCGCGTCTCAGTGGCGTTACCCTGCTGACTCTTCTGAGCCGCGACGATTACCATGTACATTATGTTTATTGCAAATAAAATGGTAGTTCCTTGATATATCGTATGCACAGATCTTTCCTAACTAGACCTTAACAATTTCAAGCTAGTGCATGTGTATTACAATGCTGTGCAGTGGGTATAAGGGTGGGGCTGTTACTACATAGGACTAAGGGAAAGATCTGTAAAGTCTCAAAACAACACAATTTGACTGAAAATAGTGAATGCCGACAACACAAGCGAACATAAACGCGGTCAGCGAAAATAAACGCTCATTGGCTGTGGTTTCTCACGCCGTGTCGAAAGCTCGTTTAGTTAGGCATTGTCTTTAAGTGTAACTCTAGGTTCAAACGGTATGTCATCAATCCAACTTTGCCCTATTATCAACAATGAAACATTGTTGGATGGTAGCGCCGTCACCAGGTATGCCTTCATTTCGAGGTCAGCATAAACAGAGGGTCTATGTCGCTTATTTTCTTACAGTTACCATTCCCCTCCATTTCGGACCATGGCTTACAAAGACATTACGCACGAGTTACTGCACTATCATGTCAGTTAGGATTGCCACTAGTCGCAACACATCTAGCTTTGTGCACCGGGTACACGACATCATTCACATAGAAAGTTTAGGAAGCGTGCCATCTCACCTTTCGGCACGAGCACTCCATGCTTTGCCCTAATAACTATACATAAGCCGTGCTACTTATGCAAAGAGAAGTCTTGTACCTGGCACCCGCCTTACGAAGTAAGTCAATATCGCAGTGCCAGAACTTCCAAAAGTTACATTTGCCGTTAGAATAATCATAAATATATCACAGCCACTTGTGCGACACACACTTGTTAAGGCTAGTCTGATAGATGGTTCCGCCAAATACGTTCAAGCAACTGTATCGTATTAATTATACGTGCTGCTATGCGCAAATCCATAGCGCATAATATCAACAATGTTTGCCTGGATACTCCGAAGTTTCACATTTTTTTTGCTGGCTGGAAGGCATAGATGCAAGCATTTGAAAGATGCATGATAAATGAACGCCCACGTAGCATTGTTTGTTTTACAACCCCCTTTGTGGTAACCGTAAAAGAGTATAGTGTTTGTGGTATCTCACTTATAGGGCGTTAGCATTTGTCTCTGCGTAGCGGAGGAGGAGCATTATTGTATTACGTCAACTAGGTTTGTAATGGTATAGAGTGGACCACAAACGTGAATCACAGTGCGCAGTTAATAGCACGATTCCAGTGTACGTGAAAAACATGCGCTCATTTAATATATGAATATATATAAACTCCTTAACCTTCGCTTAAAATAACTTACAATACAGCTCTTATCGCATATCGTGTGTTATTCTATAGAAATTATTTACTTTTACTAGTAAACGTGTATCCTGTCACAATCACGCTTGTGTTTAAAGTCAGGATTTGCTTCTAGCTATTGCTACTGAAGAGCAGTCGCACACAGTCAGCAGAGTGCGAATAGCGCGTGGCGTCAGGAGCGCCTCCAGGACAAGCGCATTAGCTTCGCTGACACGATGAGCTGCATTTCCAGGAAATCCGCACAAAGATCACGCAATGCAAATTGCAGTCATACAGAGCCTTACAGAACGTGCATGCAACGCAGTGCCGCACAGATACAAATGTACCCTCCTGTCCCCGCTATTGTGGGTAACGCTATTGTGGGAAGAAAAGGGGTGGCGTAGTTAGTGGGCACGCAAAGGAGTAGTACACCGCCGCAGAGAACGAACACATTGGCTTCGTTGATGCGGCGCATTTACAGAAGAAAAATCTACATGAAAATACGAAGGGTGATACGATTGTTGTCGTTGTCAAACAGGCAATAACAAGTAGTTCACACAGGCAACAACGTACAGAGAGAGAGAGAGAGAGACAGACAGATATCACATAGAGATATCACACACTCTGAATTCCGCGATCCATAGTCGGTGATCTCAGCAAATCAATCGAGCAGGATTAGCACCGTAACATCGATTCAACGAGCAACGAGCTTACTGGATTCCTCAACAGTTCTAATAAGCCGGTTAGTGTACGTGGATAGTAGTCGTCCAAATATAGCTTTCGGTCTTTCCACTAATGCAGTAGGCAAAAGTCGCACCGTTTAATCTCTTTAGGGCAACAGCCTGAAGCAGGTGCTGTTTAGGGCCTTCCGACTCTAACTCTCCTGCACCCACCGACCCCCTCCTATAATCCTGTCAACGGGTAATGTGCGATGTACAACTACTATTCGAGTCGATAAGTCAACTGTGCTCTAGGTTGCGCAAATCTCCTAGACTAGAACTCTAGCCTTATTTTAGCGTGCTAAATCCGTCGAGGGCTTATTATATAGGAAAGGAGCTCGCAAAAAGACCAGTTGTTCGGAAATTCTTCTACACTATATTTCCAGCCACTATCAAACTCGTGAGCATCGCTACTTCGAATAGTATAGAGCGACTCGCCTTAGACGATTTCACTAACATCAGGTTGGCTGGGACCCGCTTTGTTCGTAAGCGGAATAGGATAGGGCTGCCGACTCCAAGACGGTATCCATATAATCTTCAGCTGACGCAAGAGCTCAATCTTACGGATCATCGGAAGCAACTAAATTTCGTTAGTTGGGCTTCCGAGGTGATGCAAGTCGGTGCCGATTTGGTTAAAAAACGATTTCTGGTTGAAACGAATCATTGATATTTGTTTTCTTCACGGTGAAGGGCGAGCGAGAGCGCCGCATGATCCTTAATTGTCTTCGGACACATTTGGACAGAATCGATGCGCGTAAACTGTTATTCTATCAAGATGGCGCCGTGAGCCACACATCCGGTAAAGTCATTGAGCTTTTGAGAACGAAGTGTTCTAACGGATAATCTGGCGTAACAAGAACATTCACAAGCCGTCAATATCTTGCGATTTAATGATGTTACACTTTTACTGTGAGCTTTTTTGACGAGCAAAAAGTACGCTAATGATCCCAAGGTTATCATTGAATGACAATCACGAGCTAAGGACAACATTGAAGCGAGCATTAATGTAATTCAAATAGATTTTTGTGAAAACATACTAAAAAATAAGGTGCCCGGTATATAACGTGTAAAAACCCAAAAAAGTCACCATCTCAGTAATATTGTAATTCAAATGGCATTACATCTGTATTAAAGTTAGGACAAATAAAACAATTTTTTAAGCTGCTTAGTAACTCTTGTTTGTGTGTTACTTTAAAAATTTCAGATTTATTTGCAAACCTCATATATATATATATATATATATATATATATATTACATCCTAGTGTAGAAGCCCTAGCTAGGAAATACAAAACAACTGGACATTTAAGTGCAAAATTGATTTTTAAGACGACCACGCTGGAAACGTTTGTTCGACACGTCTGCAGACGACAGATTCTGTCGTCTTTTACTATAGGCTCGTGTATTTAAAACTATATTGTGACTGCTTTCCGCTAGCTTGGCAAGCGCACTCACTAGAGCACTTCTTTATATCAAACGCAATCACATTCACATTTTGAGAGGAACTCTAACGCCGTGGCTCGTTTCGAGCTCAGTGGCCTGGCTGCATGGCGGGTGGCTCGGTGACCACACAACGACCCAAATTATCGCATTCTAGCCGGCTATTATTAAGCGCAGGTTTTCATGACAGAATTATGTCACATTATTATGAAAGAAAAATATGTCATAGTATAACTATTAGCACCTCTTTACGTAATAAAAAAGATGTTTATATATATATATATATATATATATATATACATATATCTAGTGTCGACAATGCGCATCCTTAGCAGTTATTTCCTCCCTTAAAAATCATATATATATATATATATATATATATATATAAGACCGCTAGAATAAATTACGTACAATTTCGGTCGGAATTGTACACTTTTGACGGCCTGCTAGATGAATAGCTGGGTGCGCTCATTGGGTGCACCATCAATTGTTAGAACGATTACGAACCGAAACGACCGAGCAGCCGCCAATGAGTCTTCTTTACGTCATTGAGGGTCAATTGAGGGAGATTGTTAAGAAGGAGCGTATTGGCGACCTAAAAGCGTAATGCCGGTTACTTACGGACCGCAGTGTCTCTCTCTATCTCTCTCTCTCTCTTTCTGTCGCGCTGTCTCATCGTCGTGGTTCCTCTCTGCACGGCTGACGTCAGCCTGACCTCGATGCAGAGCAGGCTTCGATGATGATGATGATGATGGTAATTATATTGGCCTGATTAAGGAATTCTGGTTCATGGCGCGCTGTCTTCAGCAGTCCTCGGCCCGGTTGCCCAGTATCAACTCAAAGAAAAAATGGTGCCACAAGCCACACAGGCGACGAGATTATTGAGTTTCTAAGAATGCGGAAGTGTGGTGCCGGACGCATAATGAACTCGCGGGTCATTCACTGGTCTGCGTTGCGATTTAACGCTGTTAGACTTTTTTGACCGTGGGTTGGCTTTTGAAAGAGTAAAGGGTACGCCCCCCCGGTGATCCCACGATCATGAACAAACCAAAGATCAACATTAAGGCGGGCGTTAATTCAATTACACCTAACTTATATATATATATATATATATATATATATATATAATATATATATACTGTGATGGTTTATTAATCATTTACAATACGTTTGTGCACTCGGCAGTGCTCGCCTATATATATATATATATATATATATATTTATAAGCGGCTACGACCACATGAAGAATCTGCATAAGGAATACATTTTATCAACTTGCTGCCTCAGACTTCTCCCTCTCTCTCTCTCTCTCTCTCTCTCTGTGAAAACCCTGTAACCTGTGACAGTGCCAAAGAATATGAAGCAAAATCATCGATCAGTTACCGCTGCGAAGTAGATCGAAGTCGATTTTAACGCCAACCTCAGCAGTAGCAGCAGCAGCAGCAGGGTTGACGTTAGCGTTACTGCAGATCTAATTGTTACGACAGCTTTGCTATAATAAGCACGACTACAGACGCTATTGCTGGAAATGCCCGAAGTGAGGGAAAACCTCCCAGAGGGATTACGCCACTCGCGCGTCTCCCGAACGAGTTATCATGCCAATCGGACGTCAGTCTTCAGGAAAACTCGTTCCCCTACTGTATAACGCTACGAAAAATCCCAGGCGAGGCACTTCAACGTGTCTTGTGTCTATTTTTGTTTTGGCATTTAACCATGACTGCCCAAACCCAAGAAAACAAAATTCCAGTTTGCCTCAGAGAAAACAATTGTATATCGCACATATCGCTCATATATCGCACATATCTCGCTCATATATCGCACATATCTCGCTCATACGTATCGCACATATCTCGCACCCCTCGTATGAGTGACACCGATTTGCGGCCAATGTCAGGCCCTCGTGCTCGTCAGGGCCTGGC
The DNA here is from genome assembly GCA_003439945.1 of Dermanyssus gallinae. Lineage (NCBI taxonomy): Eukaryota > Metazoa > Arthropoda > Arachnida > Mesostigmata > Dermanyssidae > Dermanyssus > Dermanyssus gallinae. The sequence continues at coordinate 168,210 of QVRM01000581.1, read as the reverse complement.
GGTGGACGTGCTGCACGTAGACGAACAGCGGTCACTCTTCAAACCTCTTCGTTGTGGTGCGAGAGCTGCGAATGGCTGCGAGTTCTCTTATTCCCGTCCCCCGCACAGCATCACACCGTTTGTGTCGCTCACATATTGTCTGTTTGAGATCATTGAAACACTGTCCACCAGTTTGTCGAGCGGCGCCCAGCCCTGTGATATTCACGCAACTGCGTTCATACGTACACCCTGCTTGTTATGTTGTGCGGACGTAACAACACCCGCCTTTGTTTCCGCTTCCTTAGACGCTTCTTCTACCTTTTTCTGCAGTAATGCTTTGCTTCAGCTCACACTGACTAAACACGACGCAGTCACTGTCTGAAACTTATGTCCGGATGAGGGGCGGGGGGAGACGCGAGTGTCGGGGCGGACCGTACGGCAGGTGACAAGCATAATACGATTTGTTCACGGCCAAGCTTCTAGCGCAGTAGCATTTGCTGCTGCTGCTGCTGCCGCTTCGCTAGTCCTCTCTAGTCTAATCAGCCTGGCCTGGAGACCCCAGACCAGCTGAGAACTCTTATACTCGTCTCCAACACGATTAGTAATCCCACGACTACTGCATAGAGATTCGTACACTGCCCGCATATGGCTTGGAACGCACACACACATCCACACGCAATACAAGTACACATAGGTAGAACCGAATAAGGGCTGCAAGTCAGTCCATGTAGAGGAAGATCGACAACGACGACGACGACAACGATAGTATCAGCAACAGAAGGAAAATCACAGAACACAGAAAGACGAGAGCAAGAAAAAGAGCGACAACATCAGAGTAATAGCAATAACAACAGAAACAACAACAGAGACAACAACAACAGACACAACAGAGACAACAACAGACACAACAATAATAACAATATAACAACAGACACAACAATAATAACAATATAACAACAACAACACCAACAATAACAACAACAACAACAACAGAAACAACAACAACAGAGACAACAACAACAGAGACAACAACAGCAATAGCCATTCTTGCACCGTCGGAAGAGTTCCGACAGCCAGACAGACAAAGGCGTCTACCGGCACACACAAACGTTTTTCGAAATCGTACCGCATGTCCACAGTTTGCATGGGCTCGTCAGATAAGAACAACAGCGGACGTAACGCGCGGCAGCCAAGCTTGCTATGCACTCGCATTGCACCGTTGTCGTCGTCGTCGTCGTCGCCGTCGAGTCATTCTACGCAAAGTACGCCCCCCCCCCCCGCCCCAGAGCTTCAACGGTGGCTAGAACTTGCACAGAGCCGCCTCTGGTGTATACGTGTCTCCCTGTCGGAATAGATACGCACGAAAGCGCGAATGCATTTGCGAGTGCACGAGCCTGTCCGCACCGCCTGACAGCAGCCGCAAACGTAGAGCGCCGCTTGTTTCTGTGATAAACTCAAAGCGAAATTCAAGCAACTCGCGCACTGACGTTTGGCATATGGCACACAGTCGATTGCAGGACGCCGATCAATGCTGTCCTAGGCAGACAGACAGCTTGTATGTGATGACTGTAGTTTGTCTACAATAGCTATGCCAGACGAACTGTGAGCTGTTCATCGCGGTGGTGGTGGTGGTGGTGGTACGCCTGGCCTGTTTTCTGGCAGCTGCAGACCAACGCCAGGTAGATACCGTTCCTTCCTGCTTTCGAAAGGGCTCATCGCTCGGTCGATGTCGGAGCAGCGCTTCGTTGACAGCTTCCAGCTACTACCATACGTCGACTTCCAACTTCTGGTTAGCGAACAGCATACCGCAGACGAAGTAGTTCTTCTAACTTGCGTACAGTATTGTAGACTACTAAGCGTTTGTTGTTATGATCGCAGCGGTAACGAAAATGCATCACTCGTGCGGTATCATCTGCTACAGGCATCATAACTAAGTCAGTTTAACCTGAAATTATATGACATTTCAGCCTTCCGAAATCGCCGTGTTGGATACTGTAAAATAATGGCTTTTTTGCTTGTCATATGGCGAAACGAACACATTGCGGCTAAGCACTATGAAACCTAATGATACGTCGTTTGTTAACAACACAACGGTATTCGGTAGGACGAAGTTTCAGCTGGTACCAAGCATGTGCGACGCGACTTCACGGTGAGGTAGCCAAATCTACCTATAAAAAATACGTAGGCATTTTTAGACTAACCGCACAAGCGAGTCGTAAGTGTGGCAGCTACTCTACTACGCACATGCGGTCGATATATATATATATATATATATATATTATATATATATATATATATATATATATATATATATATATATATATATATATATATATATATATATATATTATATATATGTGTGCACCTTTTAATTCAAATTTCTTGTTTTACATAAGGTACACGACATTCACGGCTACCCGGCATATGCCGTGTTGGGATTAAACTCACGACTTATAACATTAGAGTCGGAGATCAGATCCACCATATACGTATATATAAAGAAAGAGACAGAGAGAGAGAGACCTTAGGGGGCCCAGGTAAAGTTACTGAGGGAATTACTACTCAGATATGCAAGTGTATAAGATTGGTTACGGGGGACCTATGCGCTGGTGAATTTTTCCGGCAAAGGCTGTCATTGGATATACAATGTGGTAACGCCACGGCGGTGCTTGGCACCTTGTCCAGGTGGTCGGCACCAGGCCTGGACCTAGGGCTGATGTAGTTTGTCGTCACGTTCGCTGGGGGACAATGGTTTACACCACGTTATCAGTTAAATAAAACATATGCATATAGTATATATATATATATATATATATATATATATGTACGCTGTTGTTTGCAGAGCCACACAAAAAGGTGAAAGTATATTTTTGAGCAACTTCCAAAATTAGTGTATACCGTACTATCAGCTCGGCCAGAACACACTATGTACCAGTACTACCGTATGCTGCACAGCGAAAATACCGCCGAAGGTCTACTGATCGTCGCCGAGGGGTCGCGGCTCGTTTGCACCAATACGCAACGAGCCTGATCATCTACTATCTCGCTCTTTTCCTTCCTGTACGATCGATAAACTACACCGACGTTTTTCTGCCAGAAAGGACACTGTTTGCTGTTCTTATTCGCTATGACCGCCTTATTCTTTCTCTGTATCTCTCTCTCTCTCTCAGTTACAATACGGATACGCTGTTCTATTGTGCATTTTGTTGTAGCACTACTGCCTTTGTCCCCGCGGCTTCTGTCAGCAACAACGGCAGCATCAGCAGCAACAACAACAATAGGGGTTGAAACATACGTGTAGAGATATAGTCATCAACCGAACCCCGTGGCATTTCTTCGGCCGTTTAGCAGGGCAGGTTGTTAGAAAAAGAAAATCTTCGTCGCCGTCAGCCCGTCGAGAGCGGAGCGCCTGCAGACAGACGCAATATTCTCCAGTCTTTGACAAAGAGGGCGTCATTGTATCTAATCCTACACAGAGAGGTCATGGCCGCGAGGCAGATAGGGCGACAACAAAATGCATCGATGCATACATCCGCGCTCAGACACCTCCCTCGAACGCCTCGAGCCGAATAAACTTGGCCGCGCACAGCTATAAGAAAGGAATGCTGGTCTCTGTGCTCTCAGTTCGGGTTGACGCGAGCTCAAGAACCGAGGCTCAGCGAACACGAATGGCACACGTTACGTACAATAAGTCAATGTGGCAAAGTTTGCTTGTTTGTTGAGATGACTGACAATGTACTCTGTAGAGCGTACACCACTGGTACCCACCAAAAAGTTGAACAACAGAGAAACAACGGGTGAAACGGTTGGCGTATAGTGCAAATGCGTGTTTCACGTAAAAACGGAGCACAATTATATGAGGCTAGCGAATAATGTAGTTTTTCTTGCAACTTCATATATATATATATATATATATATAAATATAATACGCCCGTGCGGTGCTGTAGGTAGACACATTTCTATGAAAAGTTTTGACAGACCGGCCTTGCGCGACGCATAATGGTATGCATTTGCATACATTAAGGACGCTCGTTACAGCACTAGCTACCCCGTTCTTTCTTGAACGCCTAGCAAATGCTTATTTTTGCGTGCAGCATTAAACGGGGGAACTAGAACCAGCCCGGCGTTGACGACAGTGCTATCAAGATATTTCGAATCACCTTCAAACTGTAACAGAAACCATACTCACGCTGCAGTACTATTCCACGCCCATGTACATGGCCACACAAGTTCTTCCATTCAGAACTAACGTCACAACACTGTGCTGTCTGCCTGCCGGTAAGATCGCTTCCCCATCATGCGACTAGAGACTTGAGATCATGTCTTTCGCAGCCAACCTCGTGAAAGCTACACAATCAATTTTCGAAAGCTTCAGCACCTGCACTGTCCCCAACGCTGGACGCTCGCCTTCCTGACAGCGACGGCCATACGAAGCAATACAACGCTACTACAGCCGCGCTAGAACGATGCCGAAAAAGTCGCAAGCTTTAAAACTGCTGCGATAGATTACGCGCTAGTTGTAGCGAAGTTCTGCTTGGCCGGCCTGCTGGCCGTATACGGCTACTTATATGATGAGCCAAGCCGTTTATATTAGCTGGCAACATTGCCGCTTGCTCGTTGCATTGGAAATACGAGCCGGCTCGAAAGTGAGTTTGAGGGGTGGTGCTGCGTTTCTTGCTGCAAATATCGCTGCACAAATGCCTGCCAGAGCTGGAAGTCCAGCCGGCACCGTTGTTTAAGCGCGCGCTCTCTCTCTCTCTCTGTCTTTGTCTGTCTCTCGATGTCGCTTCTTCTTCTCCTCCTCCTCCTCCTCCTAGGTTTCTTCGCTTTTTTGTTTCGCTTCCCCCTATCTACTTGCTTACAGTCGCCGATAACGATCATAACCAAGAAGACAAACTGGGAAGGCGTCGTCGCCGTCGTCGTCTTCTTCTTCGTGATAGTGGAGGTCGTGGCTGTAGCATTGCACTCTATCGTATGGCGAGTATGTAGATTGCAAGCATCATTCATCAGGAATTATCCCGCCTCAGGAGGCCGTAGTTGGAGGGAGGGTGGGATTTTGGGAGGGATGAAGGGATGATGTGACCAAGCCCCTCCGAGCTCGCTATATTGTTCATGCGCTAGTGCGTACGCGTGTCATAGGAAACAACAATAATACACCGTTATCACAGAGAACAACAATACACCGTTATCGCGAGGAACAACAATACACCGTTATCGCAGGGAACAATAATACACCGTTATCATAGAGGACAATAATACGCCGTTATCATAGGGAACAACAACGCGCCGTTATCATCATAGGGAACAGCTATACACCGTTATCATAGGGAACAGCAATACACAGTTATCGTAGAGAGCAATAATACACCGTTATCATCATAGGGAACAATAATAATATCGTCGCCATAGAAAACAATAATAAACCAATGCTGCCGACGGCGACGCTGCTGCGTCGCTGCCTGTCCACGCTAGCCAATATGAACACGGTCCGCTTGATCGGCTAATCCTATACCATGTTGTCCGAGGGGGCACATAACCTTACCCCAAGTCCGAGTCACGGCTATACGCCGTGTTTCTGTTCTAACTGGCCGGCTTAGTCTGCGGCAACACACCTGCTGTTTGGGCTGAGGTTCTGTCGCCTGTCTAACGTGGCGACTTTTGTCAGCAAGAGCCTGATTGCCCCGGAGGACTGCCAATAACTATGGGCAATGCGGCGGCTGCAGCTCACTGGCGGTGGGTTGGGACCGCCCTAGTGAGTCTGGCTTCGCCATCTCTGTTACGGTGAGAGCTCACAAGGTGTGTGCGGACGTCCATCACTTCTTCCGGACACGGGGGTCTCCCGAGGGAGACCCTCTTGAGCACAATGTGTTCTTTTGCATTGGCGTGCAACCATTTGCCCGCAGCGCACGGGACACACCGTTCTATTGCAGTGGGCAGCATGCAAGTGGTACCGATAGAGAGGAACAGAAGGAGGGGGAGAAGAAATAAAAAGAAACGCCAAGGCAAGGTAAAATAAAATTATTTTAAATTACTCACCTGAAAAAGCTACCTCTTAAAATATCTGACATTGCGAACTAACGCGGTAGAGGAAATAAATTATCTCACGACTTGAAGGCTATGGCCTCCGAGGAAGTTATATGTGAGGAAACTCAATTAGAAACGGCAACACGGGGAACGTCGACAAGGAATAAATACCACACCAACAAAAATAGTCACACTGAGGAGAAAAATAATCTGGTTAAGGACAAGAATTCTTATTAAGAGCAAAACTTGTAACAAAGAATAGCAATCATCGACACGGAAAAACAAGCACAATTCGCGATCATCATAAATGACGCGTTGTTCGCAAGGTTAAACCGCTTTTTTTTCTAGAACCTAGGAACAGATGATATCTGCAGTGAGAGGAAACAACAGAGTCAGTGTAGTGAGGATAATCATTTACCGTGTTACGCGTATTACACAGCCTGTTCTAGACGTATGATAGTGTTACAGAAGTTGTCGTGTTGTCCTTTTGCTTCTGTTCTAGACATGACGCGATAAGAGAGAACCGTATGATGATTGCTTTCTCTCTGTGGATATATTTCGCCAAGCACCGTACAGCCTTTATTGCTTTGTCGGGCCAGGTCTTACGAAGGGACGCGCGGTATTGCTATAAACGTAATTTCTAAGAAGACCAGAAATGGCCCTTTTACATCTACCCTTTTACTCTAGATGACCTCCGCTCATACGTAAACATTTACTTAGGTTAAAGGCGGTGTTTAGTTTAGCATGTGCAGAGACGTCGATGCGCAAATTGCTGGCAATGCCACCTGGCGAGGGTAGAAGATGGTAGGTTTCAATGCGTAGACAATATGTAATGTATATATATATATATATATATACACCAGTTGGACTCGTCAGTAGTGTTTTCTGTAGTAGAGACGACTATACATTTTTAACTATACAACTGCTGTTATTGCAGCTGCTGCGTAGGCCTCTCGCTTGTTGCGGCTGTATCAACGTGTAGCCAACGGCAACGAGGAGGTGCGTGCGTCTATGGAGAACCAAGAATACATTTCTGTTCCCTGCCCTCCGTCCGCCAACACCCCCCCCCCCCCCCAAATAATACCCCCGACACACTCCGACAACCTCACAGCACCTTTGCCGCGTCGGTGAGACGTGCATTCCTCCGATGACAGTGATGCGTAGGCGCTTTTTTTTCACCTTCAACAACTCAGCCAACAACTCAGAAGAAACGAGCCTTCTACGCTTCGCCAAGGCACGGTGGTTTCTCCCCACGCTGGTTAGTTCCCGGCCGCTTCTCCGTCTCCTCTAGGCGTTCCGTTCAGTTCGCGCTGTCTCCGTTCGGCAGCCGGTGGTCGGTGGAGTTCCTAAACGAAACGACGATGACGCTAGGTTCTCTCGACGGCCGGCTGATCGTAGCTGACTCAACGAGCCAAGTAATTTCTCTACGGAAACCATTGACCTCGGGTTGGGGAACTGTAGACTGTCGGGTTGGGGAACTGTAGACTGTCGGGTTGGGGAACTGTAGACTGTCGGGTTGGGGAACTGTCGTCAGCTCAGTCAATTCCGATTGTGATGTGGCGTGGCTCCTCCTCATCTGTTCCTCTGTGTGGCTTTCCCTCTCTTTCTCTCTCTCACACGTCGGCATCTGCGCTAGTAGACATTCAACGCGCGATCAGCGGCGCGACCTTTGTGCCTACACTTATTCATTGTCGCGTTGCTTATATCCTCTGCAAGATTAGGCCGTATCATCCTGACAGGCGATAAACAGAGGGAGAAAGCGCGGCAGGAGAAAGAAGGGCAAGAGAGATATATATAGAGAGAGGGAGGGGGGAGAGGAACTGAAGTCGCTTATCGCAGGACCGTTGACTCCGGCTAACGTGACAGACACCAACTACTCTGTGGGACGGTGGTGAAAGGAGCCTTTGAAAGGGCTCATCGTCGATAGTTCATGACGTGTCGACGAAGCTGCGACAGTGCCCGCCCTTTAACTGAAGCAATGTGCTCCCCCCCCCCCCCCCCACGTTCCGCGCAGGGTCGTGGAGATCCGGCGGGCATACCGACGTATAACAACAACCAGTCGTTTGCGTGCTATGCCGCAAATTCAACCGATTGCAGTCTTGGCTATTCCCAATCATCATGACGTTTGTAATAGCCGGCCGACATTTCAAGAGAGTGCTAAAGGGTAGCGTCCAAAACGGGGGCTCAAGGGCAATTCGAGCTTTCTATTCTAGTCGTGGATGATTTGTGTATTCCTGCTTGCCGTAGATAGCATGCTTATCCAGCTACAGCTCCTGTGTCCGGCACGCGATGCGTACCCGCGATATCGAGGCGAGAGCCAACAGCGTGGCATGCTATGTGGATTGATTGCTGAAATTAAAGCGTCCTCCGTACGTATAAGGTTCCTATCAGTTAATCTAGGGGGTCTATTAAGCCTTAGATGACTGATTGAGCGCAAACTAGCTAGACAGCTTAGAATACGATGACGATACCAAAGAATAGAGTGTTGTAGACCAGGCCATTTACGACAAAACCGATCGTCAGAGCCTCATCAATAGGCAAGCGGTCTGCAACTTGGTCTAAATACAACTCTCAGATGGCCTGTATGCGTCAGATATGCTACTAGGACGTATCCAAAAACCGATTAGGTTAGTATGCATGAATGTCATCGATTTTAATTTCCGGTTGTAGGCAAAAGCAATTTTGCTACTAAGGTACCTAATGCCCGATAGTCTTTTCTGCAAAATGTCCGTAATTGTTACAATTGCTGAACATTTGTGAATTATGGAAATTGTATGCTTAATGATGAATTACTAAATTTAAATACATTTCCTTCCAGAGAAGATGGTCCTATGGAAAAAAAAAGTGCGTATGTCGGCGGCAAAGTCTAAAGCGAGCTGAATTAGCAAAACATTTCAAAAACGCTACTCGCTTCTACTACTGGCAACTACTGCTGACTAGCCTAACGTCATTGTATGATTAGCTTGTTTAATTTGAAAGTTGCATGACTCCATTTTACTAATTTTCATTTTCTCTCCGTCTTTATAAACGACATGTGTCAACATCCACACTCTTGACGAATGTTCATAAACGTTCGTTTGTTTTCTTATTTGCGTTGTGCCGGCTCCGCGCCATTTCTTCTCACGCGTTTTCCTGGGTATTTTCCGCTACTCTGCTGAGTTTTCTGCCTGAAGTGAGAGTGGAGCGATGGTGTACCATCGCAACAGATCCCAGCGGCCAAGTGAACTACTATTGGGTCTAGAAAAAAGTTTTTGTTCGGTTTTTTTAATGATTCTCTACGGACAAAACCGAAAAAACGTTTTTTTGTAGCCCTATAGTTAGAAGCACGTTGTCGTTTACGTGGGCAGAGGACGACCGACTGCATGCGTGCGTACGGAGCCAATTCACAACGTACGCTATGAAAACACGGCATGGTATTCAGCTGCAGTCAAGCAGCATTTCTATCTGGGCATCCCCTGTAGACGACAGGCTAGACCCGTTGCCACCTGTAGGCAGACACGACAGACATTATACGTCATTCGTCATACATCGTACATTAGACGTGATACCGCTAGCGCCAGCACGCCAGGCTTAGCGATACGTCTGTAGCGCCAGCGCATTGTTCAAATGTAACAATGGGATAGTTGCCTTCAACTGCCTGGCTCAGAAGAGGAAGCCAGTCAACTGTCGAAGTTCTAATAAGTTGCTGTCGTCTTCCGTTGATGCAAATGATGGCGCATTTTGCTCATTTTGCTAACTACCGCGTTTACCGCGCGTAGTAGCTAATCACTATGGCGCCACCGAACACGAATTGCGTTGCAGTGCAGGTAACTGGGTGCCAGAATTAGTGATTAGGAACGCAGTGGTGCAAACTGATTTCCCCTTTCAAAATATGCGGTGCGGTGGTGGCCAAAAAGCAAAACAAATAGCGAACTAACCGGTTCGCTAGTATATGTAGATTTCACTAGCACGAACGAATAAACATGTAGAAAACGTGTGAAAACATGTTTAGAAGCATGTGTGAGCTTCCAAGTGGCGGCAATTTCAAAAATTCAAATGAACGTCATGATTGAGGTAGCGCTAACCAGGCATAATTTTCATCAAATGAACAAGAACCGCCTTTATCACCAGCGTCGTTAGCAATCAAGTATGTTTGTGCCACCACGTGCACGTATTTATAATCGTGCAACACGATTGTACCACAAGCCACCTTTGCATCTACGAGGTGCACAAACACCGCTCCGCGCGGTCGCATCGGTCTAGAGACTCCAAAAATACTATAATTTAGAAATGTATTGAAGATGCGATTTTTTCTACCAATCTTCAACAATTAAATAGTCACGCGTGGCTTATTTTTTTGTGGAATTATTAAATCGCCCTGTTATATACAATCGCCTTGCTATTCTGTAACACGCCTTTGCTTTTTATTCGTGTCGTTAGTCATTCGCTACGCAAGCAACTTTGTACAAGAAGAGGATCTCAGTGCTGCTTTTGTTCCCGGCACTCTCCATAGATATCGATTACAGAACTCGTACACTCGCAACGTTACGTTTCTCTGACAGGATTGCATAGCTACATAAACCACTACTGTCTCATTCGTAAGGAGATTATCCCGAACCAAGGAACCAAGTGAAGCCCTATCCGTGTGCGTCGCTCCCTATTCGCTTCCTACCGAGCTCTTTGTGCATGTTAGCATTGCCGATGGCCGCTTGTTGCACGGCTTGCCAGGCAGCTTACGCTACTGCCGGTGAGGTAACGGCTTAGCGGTCTTGCAAAGGCGTCCACCTAAATAGAAGGCCTTTCTCGATGCGCGGACGCCGCACGTAATGGCAGCGGCACGGCAGTTTACAGTAGACAACCACCCTCCGAAAAGAAGAAACACCATCCTACGGCCAACCAACGGCTTTTTGTCGAAGACCTACAAGTTGCCGTGGGAGGAGTTTGACGTCGGAGTTATTGTCTATATATATATATATATATATATATATATATATAGGACGGCTTATCAGATCAACCGTGAACACGTCACGAATACGTTTTGGTCGGGTTTAAGGTCGAAGAGCGACACATTTTGTCGGGACTATCTGGTCTATGCTAGTATTTTCTAGATCAAGCCTAACCTAACCACTACTAAGCACTAAATCTAAGATATATAAGACTAGCATCATAGCTGAATCGTTTATGAAATTATTTGCAGATTTGAAATATCTAGGTTGTTTAATATTTTTCTTTAGTTATTGGCCACTTCTATAGACAACACATTATCCTTAGTGGCGTATGCCCTAACAGAAATGACTAGTTCTTAGAGCTAGAGCGTTTTCATCAAAACTTTACTTTGGAGTGGTTGTCCTAGGTCTACAATCTAAGAAGGCATTTACTTATTAAGCGTAAAGGGTACCTTACACCAGGAATATAATAATAATATAATAATAATAATAATAATAATAATAATAATAATAATAATAATAATATAATACCATAAAAACGCATTAGCTTTAGAGAATAGCAGGGCATCTATTATTCATGAGATAATTGAGAAAAAATTATATATATATATATATATATATATAACTTTGCTCTGTTGGCACTTTGATTTGTTGCGCTATATATATATATATATATACATATACATTCGCTCTACATTGCAACCAAAAAAGGCAGCGACACACTGTTTCAGTTCTTACGTTAGGTACTCCGGCTTTGCTAAGCTTCGGAAACTTACCGTTTCCCAGAGCATCAACGGTGATCGTGGTAGCGACATCCTCGTAGGCGACTAATGCCTCCAAGCTTGTCATTCCGCTGCTCGGGCCGCCGCTGCTGCTATTGCTGTTGTTGTTGTTACTAATATTGCTGTTGTTGTTGTTGTTGTTGTTGTTGTTGTCGTCGTTGTCGTTGTTTTTCTGTCTGTTGTTACAGCTACTGTTCCCGCTGTTTCTGCTGCTAATGTTGTTTTATTGCTGCTGCTGCTGCTGCTGATGTTGTTGTTGGCGCTTTTCCCCCGTTCACGTTTCTGCTTCTTCTGTGGTTACGAAGCGTACGAAGCTGTAAGATGATTCTTTTCGACGGCAGCGAACGAAGAGGTGAACATGAGACGTGCGGCGAAAAGGAGCGCCGAAACGGCCAGTTCAGCCATCGACTTTGTCACCGCCGTAATCGTCCAGTACAGCAGGGCGTGTTCTGGCTAGCCTTCGTACAGCGGCTGCTCGTCCATCTGCACCTGACCTTAGGCAGCGGTGCTGCGTAACTCCGGGCCACCCCCAGGAGAGAGAGAGAGAGAGCTTGCCAGGCTAGCCGCTACATTCCATCTGCAACAAAAATGCAGTCCGTCATTATTATTATTATTGCGCTTGGCCGTTGATTATTATATGATCACTCTTCGACAATATACACTATATAACTCTTTTTTTGTTGTTGCAGACCTTCACTGTTTTCGATCTGCTTGCTCGACTCCAACTAAACTTTGTTATACTACTGTACTAGAAATATGGTTATTTAGCCTTCTCTTCCCGTTTGGAATGCTCCGCTACTAACAACTCCGTGTTGACAGAAGTATAACTTGCAAGCTGCAGTGCCGGACACTGCAAGCGGACGATGACTTGATAATATTTCCACATATTCTCACACTACGATGTATTCTATTGTACGATGTTATAGGTGTACTTGTAAACGACCAGAATCCACCTGTCCCACAATTGTAGGGTTCAGTCTATTGAAATTCGTTCGATCCAGCAGAACGTCGACCTTTCGGCGCAACATTTTCCCCAAAAAATACTGATTCTGTTAACATTGATATAGGAGTAATCAAATAAAGGATTTTAGTTATCGTAGTGCAGTTAAGTAGGTCCCAGTCTCCGTTTTTGATCCGTCGAACCGCCGCGGCCTAGCACCCCTTTGAGCTTGGCCTGCCGCTCAAGCCCGCTGTCACTCATCCGCGACTCATGTTTGTTTTGCGACGCTCTCCAGAAGAGAGTGGTGTGGCTATGCGAAGTCAGCTGTGCGGTACAGGTAGAACTGGTGTTGTCATACAGCGGTTGGGGTCTGTGCGTGATGTAGCTTTTTTTGTGGAGGAGGGTTAAATGCAGTTACGCACTACTGCTACGAGTAGGAAAATTCAGTTTCCATCTCGAGCAGTGTGGGACTCGACCCCAGCGGATGGATGTTACGCCGCTGAGACCCATACCCACTAAACGCACCTCCCCCCTTAAGCTTCACTCTCTGATGGCCCAGGTCTCCATAGAACAGTGCTATGAGCCATCAGGAGAAGTGGCGAGTGCCCTATCGGATCAATTGGCCGGGGTCGCTCACGGGTTCCCCCACCTGTCAGGCGCACTTTGTCCCAGCCCTTGCAAACCCGTTTGATTCAAAGTTGCGCTTTCTTCAGCCGTGCTGGCTTCTATAGGATTCTGCCTGTCCGTGCATCTTATGTGCTTTATCTTTAGCACCTCCTGTGCTATTTCCGCTCCCAGTTCCCATGCTTGGGCCGAACCCAGGATGTACTCCACGAAACATTTTAGACAGTTTCGTGGAGGGTCTTGAACTTCAGGGTGGGTTGTTCCCGCTCTGTACCATTTCTCGCGAATGTGTCTTATCGCTCCGGTTCTGGCCTCCTCCCATGCCTGGCACTTAAGAAGTGTGTGTTCTGGACCGTCTTCCAGGACATATTTCTAATAGGGCCTTCGGTGGAGGTATGATTAGAAGTTTCCATGCCCCGTGAGAATCTGTGTCAGGTAGCTACTGCGCCGTCATCGTCTCAGTAATCTTCGTCATCATGACTCCGGCTGGCGGGAGCAGCCAGATCTCGGTCTTCACGGTCGTCATTGTCGTCATCGACGCTGTTGTCAAGAGCATCTAGCCGGCCCCGCAAGGGCAAGTGCTCTCACGATCGTTTGAGCAAACGGGACCACAGCCAAGCACAGCCTGACGTCTTATCCTAGAAGACTAGCGACTCAGGTTTAATGCCAGACTTCTTAAAGTAATCTTTATTTCTAGTACGGATAGTTTCTCGCAGGTTAGCGAGATATTCCTAAGCCGCGCACGCCCACGCAAGGAACCAGAGAAGAACCAGAGCAAAAGCGACCAGGCAAGAACGGTCAGGCTTCAAAGAAAAGAGCCGAAGTGGTGGATCGTGCTGACCCTGAACTGAAACTGGGGAAGGGAGAGAAGGAAGACCCATGTTTCTGCCAGTTGACCCAAATGATAGGCTGATCAAGGAAATATGTATGATTACGCCAAATACCAAGAATATCCAAACTAGTGAACGGCCCAGACAAAATGGTAGACCCGACAGAATACAGTGTGAGGGACTTTCGTGTTTAAATTGGTAAAACAAAACGCTGCCACAAATGGGGCGAACCTGACTAGACCACACCTTAAACACGGATGCACGAAGACCCCCTTAGGTTATACTTGCAAACCTGCCTGGTACTCAGTCAACTCAATGCTCAAACTACCGGTCCAAAATCACAATGGACATCAAGCGCCAAGGAGGTGATCTGGGCCTCGCCTAAGCGCTCAGGTCACCCTCCTTGACCACACACACCCCACCAAGAATCTTATAGCAGCCCTACGGGGATAGTTGAAGATCTTAAAAATACAGCTAGAGTTAATCCTCTACAAAAATGGCACGGGTTGCACTGCTACGCTGGGCGGCAACGTCGTTTATATTTCGAAGATGTCGCTGCCCTTTGTAACGACGACACACAGCGGGGACTGCAAGAGAGGACGGCAAGGCGTAATGTAGCGCCACCGAAGTTCCGATGCTAGAAAAGGTGACTTCTTGTCTAGGTCGTTGGGTATTTGATTACCAGTGGGCCGCCCCCACCGCATTTGGCCGAGCCCAACTTGATTGCACGATGATTTGACACGATGATCGTGACATGATTACATCCTTTTCACTTAAAAGTGACGGGCAATAACAGAGGATGATGCCTTATTTCATGTCGCAGATAGAGGCTTGGTCATCATTACAACTACCATAAAAGTGAACGAACTAGTTCTACAGTAGTTATACATACAGTTGATTGTCACCTGTTCGCTGCAGACCTTGCTATACTAGCCAAACAACAGTACGCAAATTGACATGCGTAATCGAGTTTGCAAAAAAACGTTTGTGGCTAGTTATTGCTGGCAGGGATGCAAAAAGCAGCGCTTACCCATACCCCACTAGGTGATTTCGTCATTTCAGTCTCCTCCGGGCAGTTACGGTGTGCGTTGCCAGCAAAGTCAGCGTAAGTGCACTCCTGGGTTTTCTGTTAGATAAGGTAGCTCTTACGAGCTCTTCGAAAAGCTTTTCTCTCTCTCTCTCTCTATACGAGAGACATTTAGATACCCGCATAGTACGTTAGATGATCTACTTGATAACAAAAGCTGCCCGTTAGGCTACGTTTAGACAAGTAGCGACAACCTAAAATTTACTACCGGTCCTCTTGCCAACGCGAATAGTACAGAAATTAAGCAACGAATATATCCAGGGTGTTGCAGGAATATTTGAAGCCCGATACAGAATTGTAGAGCTCGTTAAAGCAAATATTTTTTCCAATGGAACATGGTCTCTGAGAAGTCTTGTTTCGGAGTGAGAGCGAAATTACTACAATTTGTGACACTAGTGTTTTTGCCCGACATAGGAGCACAAAATGTGCTGTTGCGAGCCAATCAGTCTTCCCAGACAGAAACTAAGCACACCATCGTGTTCGCGATAAAATTCTGATCCATCTGAAGAATATGCAAGGCCGGTCAGAAGACGCGACATGGTCGCTTAAAAGTGAATTCGCCAAAAATAAAGTTCTTTATTAGCGTTCACGCCAAATACTTCAGAATCATAACCCTACAACCACTCACAGCGCTCAAAACGGACACATTCAGCCAATGCGCAATTCATGGCGATCATTTTGGTACCAAACATATGTCCATGCGAGCTGTGGTTGCGGAGTAATTACGATTTTTCGGAGGGCATGTCCAGATTAAGTGCATGTAAAATGACTGTGTGGCGACGTTCACTACCGCCGATGTGTCGCGCGACAGCCGCAGCGCGTCATTTTTCATGCACTTAATCTGGACATGCCCTCCGAAAAATCGTAATTACTCCGCAACCACAGCTCGCATGGACATATGTTTGGTACCAAAATGATCGCCATGAATTGCGCATCGAATGTGTCGTTTTGAGCGCTGTGAGTGGTTGTAGGGTTATGATTCTAAAGTAATTGGCGTGAACGCTAATGAAGAACTTTATTTTTGGCGAATTCACTTTTAAACGACCATGTCGCGTCTTCTGACCGGCCTTGCATATTCTTCAGATGGAGCAGAATTTTATCACGAACACGGTGGTGTGCTTAGTTTCTGTCTAGGAAAACTGGTTGGCTCGCAACAGCACATTTTGTGCTCCTATGTCGGGCAAAAACACTAGTGTCACAAATTGTAGTAATTTCGCTCTCACTCCGAAACAAGACTTCTCAGAGACCATGTTCCATTGGAAAAAATATTTGCTTTAACGAGCTCTACAATTCTGTATATCGCGCTTCAAATATTCCTGCAACACCCTGTATATATATATATATATATATATATATATATATATATATATATATATATATATATATATATATATATATATATATATATCTATATATATATATATATATACATACAGGTAGTTCAACAAGTTCTTAGAATGAAAACCAAGAATTTTCCTCTTCATTGCTGGAAAAACGCGTTCCACCGAGACTATTCTTCAAATGTCCGAAGAGGAAATAATCAGAGGGGGCCAGGTCTGGAGAATAGGAAGGTTGTTCAATAAGTTCGAACCTCAGTTGGGCCAGTTTTGCCGTTGCTTGCCGCGACTTGTGTGCGGGAGCATTGTCCTGGTGAAACAGGACAACCTTCTTCTGCAAAGCGGGCCGTTTCACGATGAGTTCTTGCTTCAGGCAGTCCAACAGTCTTGCATAATATTCTCCCGTGATCGTTTTACCGCTCTCAAGGTAGTCGACCAGAATTATTCCACGTTGGCCAAAAAACCGTAGCCATCATCTTTCCGGCCGATGCCGTTATCCGCACCCTCGTCGGAGGTTCTTCACCAGGTGCACGCCATTGGCTGAGATGCTTCTTGTGTCTCGGGAGTGTAGTGATGGACCCAGCTTTCATCGACGGTCACGAATCTGCGCCAAAAATCCGACGGATTTTTCGACATCTTGGCCAAATTTCGCTGTGAAGCGGAAACACGCGCGTCTTTTTGGCCTTGGTTGAGCAAATGCGGCACCCATTTTGCTCTGAGCTTTTTCATCTTCAAGTTTTCGTGCAGGATGAAATGCACTCTACCCAAACTGATCCCCAAGGCCTCCGCTATCTCCCTAATGTTCACTCGCTTATCTGCGGCAACGATTTTCCGCACTTTTTCCACGTTTTCCTCATCAGTTGCCGTTTTTGGGCGTTCTGAACGTAGTTCATCCTCGGTGCTTCTGCGACCTCTTTTTAACTCATTAATCCAGTTGGAAACAGTGGCAAAACATGGCGCAGTACACCTCGTACACCGTACACCTCGTCTAACTCAGTTTTCACTTGGGTTGCATTCCAACCTTTGAAATAAAAATGCTTGATAACCACTCGAAACTCTTTTTTCTCCATTTTTCAAAATCACGCCGATACGTTGCACGGGAAAAGCGATCAAACGAAATCGCAACGGCCAATCACCATAATATTTTGACTGCTAGCATTCGAAAAGTTGCCGTTTCCAATAGCGGTGAAAGCGCGCCAAAATTCGAATTCTGAAAAGCTCATTTTAAGAACTTGTTGAACTACCTGTATATATATATATATATATATATATATATATACGCTACTAGCACATCTAACGATACAGACAGAATTGCGAGCTTCTTCGTGCTTCCTTCTGGCACGTCGGAGCTCAACGTGTATAGGTAGCATCTGTACCATTCGGCTTGTACAACGTTCTTCAAAAGACGATTCTACTCCGGTCCGGCGCATCGAAGCACGCAGATGAATACGTCGGAAGACGAGTTACATTTGTCTGTTACTGTCTCATCGGCTCGTTCCCGCGTGTGCTCACACAGGTCTAGCAAGAGAGAGAGAGACAGTGAAAGAGAGATGTGGGAGAGTGGAGAGAGAGGAGAGAGAGGAAACCGAGAGAGAGTGCAGGGAAGAGATTTCAACTTCACTCGAGCTGACCCGAGATTCGTGCTGAGAGGGTGACGCAACAACCGACCGTCTTGGACCGCTGGCCAGGAGGGCAGCTTGAGTGGGCCGCCGATCCGTCGGCACAGTGAGTCCATGAGTAGTCGACCAACATACACACCGCACAATGCACAGCGAACTGCACAGCGGTGGCCGCAAAATTAGACGAGAGAACAGCCAGGTGCAGTGGTAGCTAACTGATTGTGTGTGTTCTGTCGACCGGGTTGGGCGTCGTTCTCTTGGCACGACCGACGACCGTAGGTACTAGGTACGATCGTGTGCACGTTTGCGCATACACGCATAGAGAGAGCATGCTATCTGTCTGTAGTGCTGCAGTGCCAGCGACTGAAGAGCGCAGCGCAATTAGCGGCCACCAACGGAACCAGGCGACTCGACAAGGCCACTGGGAGCGGCGGCAGCAACGGCGGCGTAATTAGCACACCGACGACGACGACGAAGGCTGTAGCGTCGGCAGCGGCGCGGCTTTCGTCGCCAGCACCCAGCAAGACGAGTAGAGTAACTGAGTAAGAAAGCCATAGACAGACTGAAAGAGAGGGGGCAAAATCGAGAGAGAGGGGCAAAGTTTTGGGGTTGGGTTGAAGAGGTGGGCAATGGCCCGCTTGTCGAGTCATGCGAAGCAGCTCACCGGGGCTGGACCGCCCCTTAACAGCACCCCCCCCCCCGCCCGACCACATCAGCCACCAGGCAAAACGTTAGATACG
Source organism: Dermanyssus gallinae (assembly GCA_003439945.1). Taxonomy (NCBI): domain Eukaryota; kingdom Metazoa; phylum Arthropoda; class Arachnida; order Mesostigmata; family Dermanyssidae; genus Dermanyssus; species Dermanyssus gallinae. The sequence goes on along the minus strand of QVRM01000581.1, from coordinate 149,323 downwards.
AGAGTGGACGAATGCTGCTCCAAGTCCTCTCTTAATGGGCTGGTCGTTGACGTATGGCTAGGCTTTAGGCGGGTATTGTTTGTTCACAAACATGCCTCACCCATCTACTTGCCTTGCCCGGGTGAAGGAGGGCGAGCGAGCGAGCAAGCTGACCTGCCCATGGGACTATAATGGATCGTATCGGAAATAGCTGAAAAACAACGAGCAATGCATATACGAGGGGGTATGTAGTGCTCGAGTTGATTTAGCCTGCACCCATCGCGTAGATTTCGTCGACGATGCTAATCTGTCGACAGCCTTCTAATCGGCGATCGTGTTAATTGGCGGGCCGAAGAGCCAACAACCGACCCGAACAGAGTCAGACGGCTAACGATTATTTCTCTACCGTCTACCCCCCGTCTCTTGAGCTAGCGTCGTTAACGGAAAGCCACGTGAACATGGTTGAACACGGGGTGTCCCTGCAACGCCAACCGCGGCTCGAAGGAGGCCCGTTCCAGATGTCCAGGGCGCCTCTAAGTGTGCTTGTACCTACCTATAGCGAGCGGGTATTTTGACAAAAGCAATTGCAATACGCAGCCATAGTAAACGGGGACAGCAGCAACCGAATGAACGCGAAAATATGTTGTGAAATCCCTCTCCAAGGCAGAAGAGGTTGGGCGGAGAGATCTATTTGAGTCAGGCCGCTCAAACGCGTCCCTTCTATGCTGAGCGACTTTGCAATTCTGCAAAGTAACCAACCAGAGATGAGCTTTGCATCTGGGATATGAGTGAGTGAGCGTACGCGCTATACTGTTTGAGGGCTTCACACACCATCATCTGGAGTTTTAATCTGGTAGTCGTCGGCAGGATTCTCAATGATGAACTCTCTCCTGTACATTCATCGTCGCGTTACTCACTCTTATGCTATGATGTGTCCTGTTGCGGTCTTTTCTGTTTAGTGTATGTTTCAATCGTTTCCATCGGAACTACTTTCACATTACTTCGCTGGCAACGAAGGTTCGTCTTTGTACTCCGCTTATTAATGTTCTCTTCAAATGCTGGTCTTTGGCCACCGTCCCATCTCGCTGTCGACTTGATCGTCAAGCTTGTTTTTCCTCTTCATTGTGTTTTCCGTAATGCCAGCTTGTTTGCTCCTTCAGGAGTTTTCTCCCGTTGCTCATCGGCTTGATGGCGCTTGATTCCCATGTACGAGCGGCATACAGGACGCTCTGCTGCCGGGGCAAGAAGCTCTGTTTTGCTTTCCGTTGCTCAACATGGTCTCAGAAGGATCTTGACAAGGCTGTTCTGCCTTCACGCTTCGCTTATCAATGTGCGTGTGACCCAAAAGGGCCGTGTCTACTGTTACATACAAGTCTCTGGCGGATTTGTTCATCTTTGTGTCTAAGCGGCTGTCTCTGTGCCTCTTGTAGTCTATAAAAAGTACTGCCTCGTTCTTTTCGGAAACTAGTTTTTTTACGTTCGACGTCCGTGCCACAGGCCTTAAGGCCCATTGCGAGCGTCGAGACATGAATTGTACTGAATATATGTTAAATAAATATGCATGTTAAAAAAAAGCTCAAACCTGTGCGTCGCCACCCCGTTGTTCACCATATTGATAGCTACCTATGCGCCTTGCGGTAGTTTGTGTTATCTCGCGCGTTGTGACCAGGCTGTAATGTCATCTGCCTACGCGACCATCTGAATCTCCTCCGGTCTGCTCCAGAGCAAGTACTCTAGTATTTGCCCTATGGGAGGCCGGCGGTCATGGTGCGATCTATGTTCCCGTGGATGATTGACAAGCCTCTGAGGTTGCTATGATCTAATAAATCTATGAGACTACTTTTTTTTTGGAGCCTGTTCTTGTCCACCGTGTTTCTCCCTGCAGAAGGGCATTGGAAGAGTCACCTCACTACGCTTTCTACCAGGACTCGTGGAAGCGCTGGTCGATGATAATATTAGGATATTCATTAAGCGCTATTACATCACGAAAAATCATACTAATATGTCAGAACGATACCACTCAGCAGGCCAGAATTCACGATTAGGGCACGAACAGGCAGCGTCTTGCAAGGCACTTATTCCATACAGGGTTTCTCGAATATTGCGCATCTGTGTAGGTTATCGAGTTCAAGTCAAGTGTAAGCTGCTACTGGGATGCTGACCTTTAAGCGAAACGAGGTAAGCAGGGTAGCAAGGGACAATTAGTGTGGTTTCTTTATTGACGCGCTTGTACTGAAGAAGTTTTTACACCATTCCGCAATATAGTAAATACATTTTTTTTCGCATTTAAAGCAGTAAAAAGACCAACATGCGGATATAATTTGATGTAGGCCGAGAGGGTACCAACTAAGACAAAGGTAGCTTGGGACGCCGCCCGTTTTCTCTGTGTAAGTCTCATTGCTTCTGTTCTAGTAAGATTCAAATAAGCCCTAGCCAAATAGCTCTCTTAGTTAGTATATCTCGTGCTTGTTAAACTTGTAAGCGATTATTCCCATACAAAAAAATCGTAAACCTGTAGAGTATCATTAGCAGAACGGCGCTCGTATGCATCACGAAAGGTCTGTCAATAACAGCAAATAGGTAAAGCGTTCCCCTAATGTTAGATCCAATATCTGAAGCTAAGTGAATGAGTATATATGAATAAACATAGCAATATGCGGTCAATTGTAATTTTGCTTGCTTGCAGGACTTCTACAATCACATCGAAAACACTTCTATCATAGCCCCGGTACTGAGGCTGTATCTCTCTTGGTGTTTAATCAAAGACCGCATTGAAATCTACACCCATTCAAAATAGAACCTTATTTGCTCTTGTTAGAGCATACTTGACCTTAGCCAGTATCATCCTACAAGTGCGGCTGTCGAGTGCTTCTGAAGCCACGCTGCTCCACTGAAGTGGCGTTTGTTTTAGCCAGAAACTTGGTACTGTTAAGGCACGGTCTGGGACTCGAACCCAGGCACCCCGAATGTAAGGCAAAGGCTTCGCCACTAAGCCATCTTGCTCGGTCGAAATATATATATATATATATATATGATTAAATGAAATAAAGTCTCCCTAAATATAAGTGCGTTCTATTCGTCCTCAAGCAGTCATTAGTACTATTTCAGAGTCAGTATTAATTTGTTTTTGTCTACCATCTACAGGCAATAACACACTTCTTAATGCGCCTATCGCCAGTCTGAGGCAAATAAAAGGAACGCCCTCCGCACCGAGCGGTAATGAAAGGTTTAAAACCAGATTTCGAGCGCGGAACTAGTCGGAAGCGCGGTTATAATCTATGGCTATGACAACAAAGTGGATCCCGTGCGGTGCCTGTCAAAAAAGCCTTGGCCGTGGCGTCACCCTGGTTCATTAGCGCTCGAGAAGATCTCCTACTACAGCGTTCGAGTGGGTTGCACCCCGAGGGCAATACTGCTCATCTGGTGAGGGAGGCAAGCTATTGTTGGTTGTTGATGGCTTGTAAACTGTCGTTGGCACCCTCTTCTACATTCAGATACACATATGCATATGCATTTACCTAGGTGCTACTAAAACTTGCTTTACTCGAAGATATATATATATATATCTTATCCGAGAATTTGTTAACAATATTGTGCGTACAAAGACATCACACGTTTACATAGACGTATAATCATTACGGTTCCAAACGTCGAGTCAGCAGAACTGCTCTATCGCATTGTTGGAGGTGATATAAGTCACACAGTCCCCCGCAGAGTTTGCACAAGCATGACGAGGAAATTTCAAGGAACTTCTATCTCTCGAATACGGATCTTCATGTGGAAACCATGTACAGCAAATCGTACGATTAGGTGTCTATTCTCATAATTGCAGCGTTTCCACGAACTACACGTCATTGCCTGGATTTCATAAAAGAGCGTGTCCATGTCTGCCATCTTATTCTCCTATACAGACATGTACTCGTTGAAAGCTGCCGTTTTCGGTAAAACGTGTATCCTCAACAAATAGCAGAGACGACGCCAGTAAATCTACTAATCTGTTGAAACTAGTGCCGTGATCTCTTAGCGTCTTCTTCAGAAAAGTGGCCTTGATTTGGTCAGGCGCCTTAGAGTTTAACTTGGATTGATAAGGCCATATCACTTGTATATCGTAAGAAGCAGTGGATGCGATCTTCAAGTTGAAGAGATTATTGGCAACGTCCATTAATAGTTCATGAGGTTTACTATGAAATTATTGTAGTAATTTTCTAAACTGTTTATCAATGTCTTTCATACTTCGTTTGTACCTCGAGACGAGAATATGTCTCCTAGGTAGGAGAAGTGTGTCGAGCCCGGTAGCGTGGTGGCATGCGTCTGCGCTTCGCGACCGGAGGAGACATATAGATGCGCGAATTCGAGCCCCACCGTTGCACATTTGTATTAATGGGGGTCCGTCTATGAAGCAATGCGAACAACAGTCCCATGGACATTAAATCTTGGCTGAGAGTCAGCCCCGAAATGATTTTTTTAGGTAGGAGAAGTGTGAGAGAAATTCTATAGGTTTTGAACCTATGCAAAATTCGTCGATTCCAGCCAGTTTCCCTCTACGTCTAAACCTTATGTCTTTAGAAGCTTCATATTCTAAAATAGCTTATCTTTCCTGTAAAATGTCTTTAATGAGTTTCATACTATTCAACGAAACCACACAAAAAGCCAGCTTATTAAGTATAATCGTTCGACCGTATCAGGGGCCGCTTTGAAGTCCACGAATATAAATGTATATATATATATATATATAAAATAACAAATTATCGCGTTCTGAAAATGTCTTGATTCTATTTACGGTAGCCGCAAATCACCTGAACAATCGTTCAAAAGGGAATGGAGACCCAAGAAGACGTCGCCATCGATCCAAAAAATTCTCTCACGCAGCAGCGGTTAGCTTTTAAACAAACGACTGCTAAAAGTTGCTCGCAGTCTTACGAAGTAAACAAAGCTTCTTCAAGGTGCTGCTGTAGCTAGCTGTGGTTAGTGTGGAAGATAGGTCGGTCACCTATCTGATTGTTTTCGTAAGCTAAACTAGCTAGTTGCAGCACATCTTTGTTGGCACAGTCAACCCCCCGACAAGGAGCTGCGGCGGCCCTATAAGCTTGCAGACGCTAGCACGTGCGCGAATGCCGCAAGCAAACTTGCAGCTAAAATCGCCGCCACAAATCCCCTGCAAAAGGTTGGGCTCGCTGAATCCAATCTAACACGGGTGCGCGTAGCTGCTCCCAAATTTGCTCTAGGATCTCGAATCAACTTTAGATGAACAAACGACGAATATGACGCAAACGACGAACGAGACAATGAACAAAAAAAAACACGAAAAAGAAGCGTCACATTTGCTGGCGGTTGTTTGATCAAGCGTCATTAAAGTACGAGATTGTTTGCCCCCTAGTCATCTATGCTTGACAAGCCTTTGGGTCGGCAGACTCGGACCGCTGTCGCCAGACTTTCAGCTTATATTGGGGTGGAGCAGCTTGTCTTTGACGATCGGCGTGTGCTAGTTTATATATATATATATATATATATATATATATATATATATATATATATATATATATTTATATATATATTAAGCATGAGTTGTTCATTTCTGGCATTAGTGGCGTTTCAACGGGTCCTGTAGCAGTCGCAGTTCGAGTAGCGGCAGTAATGCCATCGTTAGAAAGGATGCGAATGAGGATTTTATCAGTAGCTGGTATCGTAAGCGTAGCAATAATATTGAAATATAACATCATTATTATCCACACGTTAACTCGGAGACAATTGTTCACAGCACCAAAGTGCTAACATAAAAAGTCATTCAATCAGTAAAATAAATGTGATAATATAAAAATAATCATACCACATCATTATTACTATTATCATTTTTGAATTATAGAATTTAAAAAGTATATAACAATAAAAATATTAACAAAGAATACGTTGATGTACGAACGGAAAGATCTTCGAATAACGAGAAAAAATCGTAGATGCAAAATGGCGCGGGGAAGAGGGCTATATTGGGATCATTTGATCGACGCTACCTGCTGATTAGCATCGAGGCTCGCTGTTCCACTTTGCTGGCAACTCTATTATTATTATTATTATTATTGCCTAGCTGATGATTGCCCGGTGGAGCACTCTTCTACAAGCTTGCGGAAACCAGCTGCCAGAAACGTCAGAGGTTAATGAGAAGGGAGGAAAGATTATAATTCTTGCCAGGCGCGAGTTCTCTGCTCCAGGGAGAACCCCAAGTGTCAAAGTTTTCCACGCCTACCCGAAACGAAAGGTCACGCTTGCTGAGAATGATCTCGCCCAGACAGGTTGTACCGCCAGAAACTCGGCCTCGTCTATGCGAAACTACTGCCTCACCACCAAAAAGATCTAGCTACATGAACGATCTAAGCGATATGAAAACACTAGGCTCCCGAACTATGGGATATATTCGGAGATCTAAATATGGCACACATAATCTGTTTAGTTTTCCTTCCATGTCATTTAATTTAATAACGCCCCAAAAACTACGCTGACGATCCAATGGGCTGGTGGTAGAACTCGATTTCTAGAGAGCGAAACGAGAACAAAGGCAAACATCGACAGTAAATGAATTACCAATTTTTGCACCTTTCTACGCCAATATCATCGTGCTGCGTGCAACAAAAACTCGCAAACTCTGAAGATAGCTAGGGTATACCTGCCGAGTCAGAGCGGAATTAGATCTCCAACCCTTAAGCGAACTGAGCGTATCCCAACCACACTAACCGTAGTTTTCTAAATTTAAACAAATACATGACACTTGCTACGGTTACTACGCTACAACTACCTTATTTTGAATGCACTATGTAGTGGCAAACTCAGTATTTCTCGAGTCAATATACTTAAAATTGTATATATATATATATATATACATATATATATATATATATATATATATAGATATATATATATATATATATATATATATATATATGTGAATCTAACTGCTTTCCCAAGCTGGAATGTGACTTCTGAGTGTAGCCGCGTCAAAAAGAAAAGCGCGTATATATATATATATATATATATATATATATATATATATATATATATATATATATATATACGCGCTTTTCTTTTTGACGCGGCTACACTCAGAAGTCACATTCCAGCTTGGGAAAGCAGTTAGATTCACAGGTCAGAGGAGACACGGTACGCTGTGCTGATACCATCATTTGTACAGGATTTCAAAGAATTCAGAATGGCTAATCGAGTGTGTCGTAAAATTCTTTGAACAACGCTTTTCTAATAGAATGGGGGTTTGGCGTAACTGCAATGTTTGAACCTGACAGTGATATCACTAATTCTTGTATTAATACCAATACGGCTGGCCGGCCATTTCTTCACAAAATGTGTGGTTGCAAGAAAAATAAGTTGTTCACTAAGAAAACTAGACGTGTTTAAAATAATACTTTTCTGATTAACCGCCCCCTCTATTTTAACATGGCACTCAATGGGAATCCGACATCGGGGGCCGGAGGAAACGGGTAACAATAATCATAGCACGAATGAAACCACTACGGATTTAGTATTAAAACGATTCATATTCCATCGGATAAGTGTGTCTGGTTTATGAACGTATTGGCAAAACGTTGAATGTATTAAACGTAAAAGATTACAGCTCGAAGCATAACAAGATCTCGAATCTTGCAAACTGTTTTGAATACGACTGTTGGACGAAGCAATTTTTTTGTGCTCGCAATCTAACAATTCATTCTCGTGCAATCGCACATTTTTTAAGCCAAGTTCAGCCACACTGGTATGAGAAAACTTAGATACTCTACTGTCACTGCTATAGGAGAACTTTCTTTGCTGATATATATATATACGAACTTAATAGTGTTTGATCAACTCAAACCCGGTTTCCCAAAGAGAGCATTGAACGTCCACCGCACTAGCCTGAATAGGTTAGTGTACTTACTGGCATCCTCGCCGTTTTTTGAGGACTTGCAGAGGATGTACAACCTGCCGAAGATGACGGTTTTCAGAAAACACGTCTCAGATTGGGAAAATAAAACGGCCGACATCGACCCGCTGCTCTATGAAGCGAAAGCAATGACGTCGGATTCGTGGAGAGCCTGCAGTCATGAGAACCGGCATCTAATCACTAGATTTTCCGTCCCCGGCTTTCACCTGAAGATCTGTGTGCGCGAGAAGTTACATGAGATCTCGCCGGAGTGTATATGTAAACTTTACGTCCGCCCGTGTGATCTATATCACCTTCAGCGATGTGAAAGAGCAATTCCGTTGTCTCAACTCTGGAGATGCGATGTCTATGTTGCATATTCTTAAACCAATTATTGGTTAATTAAACAACTATCATATATTTGTTGGTGGTGTAAATAACACTAGCTCAGCGTTTACACAATTATATCATCATTCTCAAGAGCCGCGTACGCCATAATCAATTTGAGCAATAACGTTTGCTATTAAGTCATGTTTATTCGAAACGAACAGAATTGATGAAGAAACGGCCGGTTCTCATTTTCGATTCGCACACCCCTCCGCGAGCACAGTGTAAATGTTTTGCCTTTAAAAGATGTGCGCCTTGGTAAACATGTGTGCGCAAACATTGCGCAGTTGTTGTAGCCATATGTTTCACCAATATCTATTTTCTGCGACGCGAGTAGCACCTTGTCGAGAAAAACGACGCGTTTGCGCATAATAATGACATTTTTTTGCAAGTTTGCACATAGTTTAATTGCGTTAGAAATTCTCTCTGTGTACACGTATGGTCACAACCTGCTACCGTTAGAGGCTGGCCTGCAGACTAGTGACAACTTGTGCAGCATAAACCTGTTACACGCAAACTAGTGTTTCATGTGTCAGTCTACAGAGAGGACAGTTAACCATTTTACTTGCAGCCACGCATAGCAGTAGAACATAACGCACTTCTGATCTTCGAAAGGCAACATCGTTGAAGAACGATACATTCAATCGCATACTGCAGAGTCACTTGTCCGGCTTATGTAGAAAGCTTCAGCTAGTGACTGTGCTGTACCGTTACGTGCCGAAGACTGCCGTGACGAGGGATAGTTGTCCTTCCGCTCAGCTTCGTCAAAGGGTCAACAACCAGTTAAAATCGGCTAGTTGTTGGTAATCCTGGCAGAGATCTCCTAGACTAACCTTCGACCGCACTCCTGCGTGGACTCTCAGAGACTGGGCGGAGGCCTCTACTGAGGTCGTTGTATCCGGAAAGGCCAACGGTGGCCACAAAAAAGACTTTCCAGTTGAGTCGATCATGGTATGGCCAAGAAATGTTGAAAAATTGTCTGCGTCGAGGGGGACAGCGTCTCATTTGACGTCATCCGTTGACTTAATCACACATGGTTATTTGGTTAGATTTTCGCAAACTGCCACGATGATTCATTGTCTTTCTTTCTTTCATATATTTCTGTCTTTCTTTCTGCTATATATATATATATATATATATATATATAGTCCCCGCCCTGGACACGCGGTAGCCCTGGCGGAGGCAGCCAAGTGCAGAAAGTACTCCAGTGTCGGCTACCCACACCTGTTCTCACCTCTCGCATTCGAGACATTGGGCGGGCCTGGAGTGCTCACGAAGAAACTGCTCAACGACGTCGGGAGAAAACTGGCACTCGCTACAGGAGACAAGAGGGCAGGCGAATATCTACTACAACGTCTCTCATTAGACGTTCAGAGGGGGAATGCCGCTTCGGTGAGAGGTACCCTGGCTAGGTGGACCAGCCCAAGCCTGGACCTAACACCTTGAGTTTTGCCCCGAGCGGGTTGTGCACATGTTCTTACACCACAATTGTATACTTTGTCACACATAAATAAATGATTAGCAAAAGAGAGAAATACTTACACTCCCGCCCTTTAACCGCGATTTAATACGCGCGGACCCGAACGGGAGTGCCCACCAGCCCGAATTGACAGGCCAGCAGATCCCCCACCCTCCCCCCTATCGAGGTTTGGAATGGGGGTACCACACTACTCCACCGTACCGATTAGACGCATTCACCTCGCGATTCCGCGTTACACCCCGGAATATACCTTCTCCCCGAAGGGCATTGGACCACTCCAGAGCAGGGGTTCCCCGTAAAATACGGGGCCAGAAGGCCCTCTCGACCGGTGGTCTGCGTTCGTGTGGCCACTTCTCGCTCATTTTGCCTATTAAGCCAAGGCAGCAGGCGTCCCGGACGGTACCACCGAGTGTCACTCGGGGCGTTAACCGTCCAGCCCGGGGGACTTCTATGCAGCACGAGTCCTCCGTATTGGCAGTAGCCTTAACAGCCCTCGAATGGGCCACGACAGGATGACAATATGAATTCGTTGACACCCAAATCTATCGTATGCCTTGCCCCCCGGTTAGTTCTTAAAACACGGGAGTGTCGGTTTCGGGAGTTTGTACCGTCTGACTAACTTACAAAACTTACAAAAAAAAAAAAAAAAAAAAAAAAAAAAAAAAAAAAAAACAAGATGGCGGCGCCCAACAGTGCGCTGTGTTTTGTATGTAGCTCCGTGATAAAGAGCTCGTGTGAGTGGACCCAGTGTCCTACCTGTTTTGTGGGTGTAGCCCATGTGAAGTGCTCATCACCGCGCACCGATGTAGGGGCAAACCAGCCCGCTCGGTGCCCTGGATGTCCGGAACTGGAAGGCGCCCGCCCAAACGGCGCCTTGCTTGAGATCCTGCAGCGGATTAGCCGTCTCGCGGCGACAAATACAATCCGAGTGTCGGAGCTTGAACAACTGGTCTCCGAGCTTCGTTCCCGTCCCACCGGGAGCAGCGTAAGCACATCGGGAGCAGAAATCGAGACAAAGAAGCAGGTGGCACAGCACAAAGTGGCACAGGGCACTGGCGGCAGCTCAAAACTTGCCGCCAAGCCCGTAATTGATTCGAACGTCTCAGATGCGCCCACCGTCACTCGTACTGTTGGTAAACAAAACCAACAGCAACAACAGTGTCAGGGGAAGCAGAGACAGCGAGTGCAGAAACCGCAACAGCAGACGCCTCCTACAGACGTCGCCAAGAGTGTTGTCGATCTCGATCAACAGCGCCAACAACGGCGGGAAGAGAGAGCGGCTGAGCGGCAGCAACGACAGCGGGAGAAGCTGGAGAAGAAGGAGAAGCCGGCGCCGGCAGCAGAAAGTGACATCACCACTCCGCTGCAGCCGCGCGAGCCGGTTGTCGACACAATGGACTGTACAGAGACAGCCAACGTAGATCAGCTGGACAACGAAGGCTTCCAGCTGGTGGAGAAAAGAAGAAAAAAGAAGAGAAAGCTTGCGAGTGAAAGTGGTGGATCGACCAGCAACAGTCCAGAGAAGCAGGATGGACGCCTGGGGCCGAGGCCGAGCGATGCCTCTCAACTTCACAAGCAAACGGCAGCAGAAAAACGCGAAACTAACGCGAATAGGAAGCACCGTCCTCTTCGAGCAGGAAGTGCTGAAGTAGACCTGGGTGAGATAACACTGTGTAAAAACCGTGTGTTGCCCATGAGAGCTCTCCGCTTGGAGGGCTTCAGCCGGAAAACGTCGGCAGAACAGCTGCGTGGTTGGCTAACCGGGAGACATACTGTAGTGCGTGCTATTTGGAAACTCAAAGTTTCCCGGCCGGACTCCGTCTTCTGCGTGGCCTTTGGTGATAGTGACTTTAGTAACGTTTCAAGTAGCGCCTTCTGGCCGAAAGGCGTGAGTTTCCGGCGCTGGCTGGGGGCTCCGCCGGCTCAGGCTAGGGTATGCGAAGAGTTTACTGACGGGCATGGCTTAACAGCTAGACAGCAATGACGCCTTCTGCCAAGGCAGCTGCATGCTGCTCGCAGCTGCAAATTATTGCTTTGGAATTGTGAAGGTTTATCTGGGGCCTTACAGCTAGCACCAGAACGTTTGTTTGAAGGTGTGGACATTGTACTCTTGACGGAAACTTTTATGCGAGTGGAAATGCATCTCGATGAGATGCGAGGTTTTCATCTGCTAGCGAGTCTTCCAGACGGAGGGCGGGGAAGACCAGTAGGTGGACTTTCAATCTATTTACGATCAGGGTCACCCCGAATGCAATGTGTGTGTCGAGGTGAGTGTTACATGACACTCACCTCAGGTAGTTTCAACCTCGCATTGTTCTACCTGCCACCTCACTACGATGACGTTGAGGTTGCCGATGCGATCAGTGCTGGTCTAGCGGGACTAAACCTCCAGCTACCCACTCTGGTCGGCGGCGACTTCAACTGTCGTATTGATAGTGGCGCCACCGACAGGAAGGGCGATGTGCTTCTTACGCTTCTAGAGAATAGAGGCCTGCATTGCGCGAATGAGCGTGATAAATTCACGTACGTTTGCCAAAGTGGAAGAAGCACTATCGACCTCCTGTTTCATAACCTTCAACATCCGACGGAATTTCAGGGATGCGAGGTTCTTAATATTCCAGCACGGAAGCACCTGCCGGTGCTAGCGTCTCTGTGTCTGCCTGGCCAGGGGCGCGCCCCGCGGCGGCAGCCGACAACGTACTTGTCTAGGCAGCTAGATTTGCGTGTATTAACGCGCAAATTACGGCTCCTGGGATCAACTTCTGACATTGAACAAAGCAACCACGCTTTGGAGGCCACTGTCAAAGCGGCTGTAGTCAAGAAGAAGTACAGAAAAAGACGGGCGCGGCCCTGGTTTACACAGGCTTGCTACCTAAAACGTCGGGAAGTGTTGGGGCTCCTGCGCCGAGCACGGGCTCTGCACCCCGACCCCCAGATAGTTGCTGATCGTAGGGCGCTTTATGGCCGACATAGAGCAACCTACAAGAAACTGCTCGTGGAGAATAAGCGCCGGTATGATGAGGAGGAGGAGTTTCGCATGCTTCAGAGAGCAGAGCGCGAACCCCATGTCTACATTGTTCGCCGGCTGAGCAAAGGCATGCACAGCATGACAAAGGAGCAGTTGCGGCAGCACTTTAGTGCGCTTCTGCTCGATGCAAACGCCCCCGCGCCTAACCCAGTTATTGAGCGACCGCTCACTCTGGAGCAGCACTGCATGAATTCGCCGTTTACGGTGGAAGAAGTGGTGCAGATCTTGCGCGGGTTGCCCAAGAGGAAGAGTAGTGGTCCTGATGGGATCTATTACGAACACTGGGCTGAGTCGTCCGATGTTTTAGCAGGGGAGCTGTGTAATCTGTTTAATCAGATACTCAGCGGGGGACACATACCCCAGGTTTGGCACGAGGCCAGACTTACTCTGCTATTCAAGGGCAAATACGGTGACAACGTGGACGATCCAAATCTCTACCGGGGTATCGCGTCGGAACGCACTCTTAAGAAAATCTTCGCCAAGTTGATTATCTCGAGGGTGTTTCCAACTGTGGAGAAGACCCTACCTCCGGAGCAATTCGGATTCAGGAAGGGTCGAGGTACACAGGACGCGATCCACGTACTCCAGTCGGAAGTTGAGCGGGTGTTGGCTGTGCCCGGGGGCCACTTGTACGCCGTCTTTATTGATTGTGTCAAGGCCTTCGACAAAGCTCCCCGTCACTTACTAGTCGATTCATTTCGACATGCTGGGGTGGGTGGTTCTTTTCTACGAGTGCTCTCCAGCTTCTTTGCTGAAGACCACCTTGAAGTAAACATAAGGGGCGAAGACACCTTGCAGCTGAGGCAAAACGTAGGGACCCCTCAAGGGGACCCTCTCAGTTGCCTAGCCTTCTCTTTGCTTATTGCAGACCTAGCCCGCCACGTGCGGAAGGAGTTTAGAAACGCCGTCGTCGTTATGTACGCGGATGACATAGTAGTGGCCCACCGGGACCGCGGTGCCATTCGTCGTATTGTCGGCGACGTAGAAGGTTACCTTCACCGTAGGGGCCTACAAATAAATTCGCGGAAGACGAAAGCCATTAAGTTTCGCCGTGGGGGTCGATTGGCTGCAGCAGACGTAATACCCTGCTGTGGCCAACCGCTGGAGTTTGTCAACTCCTTCCCGTATTTGGGTCTGAGACTGCACTATACGGGAACGACCTTTACCAAGCACATCGGCGACAGGTGTCGAGCGGCTATTGCCTCTATTCACACAGAGGTGAGAGATCTTCGACGACTGTCTCTGAGTGCTGCATTGCGTCTTTTTGAGCTTAAGATTGTGCCAATGTTGAGCTACAGCCTTGGCAGGGTGTGGGGCCATCTTTCCGCCGCAAATTTTGCGCAGCTAGAAAGATGCTTCACAATATATATGAAGCGCGTTCTTTGCTTGCCGCGCACGGCAAGGAATCGCTTTGTGTACCTGCTAGCGGGTTGCGGACCGGCAGTGGAAATAATCAGAGTCAGGCTTAAGTCACCTATTACAATGCCACTTCAACAATTTTTGTTGGAGTGGCAGGGAAAAGTGACCGAGGCCTCGGCTGAGGTAGCGCAGTTAGATGTGTACCTCACCAGGGAGCTTTGGGAGGGAATGGCATGCACTAGCCGGCACGTGTACACAAGGTACATTGTACATGGCTATCATCACTTGGTGTGTTCAACTCAAGGATTTCACCAAGTTGGCGATCAATGTCGTTGCCGGTTCTGCTCGCAGGTATGCGCTAAATACCACGCAGCGAGCTGCCAGTCGCATCGGCGGTCTTTGCACTTTCTTGCCCGGTGGGACGGTCGCTAAAGTGTTAAAAATTGTATATAATGATGATTGTATTGTATTTATGTACCATCTTGAAATGCAAAATTATTGCGAAATAAACAATATGTATGTACTAACTTACAAGTGGGCCAGTGAAGGTCCCCGCAGCGCGTGGCAGTCACGCACCAGCGGACCAAGGCCGGTAAGAGAGTCATAGTTACTCCCGCGATTATATATATATATGTATATATATATATATATATATATATATATGTTGACTACTAGTAGGTAGCGAGAGACACCTCGCGAGTCACAACCAATAAGATGAATCCAATAGGATTAGAGAGAACATGTTATTGAAATATATTTGTTTTAAGAATTATAAAAACAATTAATCCTGCCTTAGTTATATCGTAGCTAGCTCTAGCTGCTCTGATGGTTCCGAGATGGGCATATGAGCTGGCCCGCCTCCGCCTTCAGGTACAGAGCGAATGTTTTTAAGAGCTTAGTTTAAGTCTGAGCTTATTTAATGTATGATTAAAGTTGAAGCTACGACCGCAAGCGGAGGAAATCCTTAGGTATAACATATAAGCTAGGGACAGCGTCTTCTGCTCAGTTAAGAGCATTGGACGTTCACAAACGTGTCTCTTTGTTTGCAATTGCGTCAAAGATCCTACCACCAACAAAAACCCGTAAGGCTAAACCCCGTAGTAAGTCCAATTAGCCTGAAAACCTATGTAGTACATGCTGTATAAGGCGTTTTATTACTTCAATATCTGTAAAATTATGCAAGTAAAAACAACAATAAAATTAGTTTTAATATTGCATTCGTGCGATGATTGTTAATTTTACTACAGATACAGCACATAGTCCACATGATTAGCGTACATTAACTTAGGAATATTTGCCAAACTAGGGATGTCCGCGCAAGGTATTGTTCCTTTACAGGTAAGTTGTGATGGCATGTGGTAACCGGCCTTACACATCGGCAACGCTCCGGGTTTCGTGACACGATATTATTCGTTCCAGCTAACACTGATACAATTGCCCGACAAATTCTCAACAATAACACATTTGTAGGACAAGAGGTCAATGGTCTACTAACTTGCGAAGAATGAAGGCTTTATGAAGGCCTGCAGAATGGCGTCTACAGAAAAGTACGGCTAACAACCTTGAAAAACAACCAAAAAATCACACCAAAAACTGACTTTAGTAACATTGTCTACATTATTAACAACGACGTTAGCAACAAATTCACAATGATGGGCTACAGAATTTGTTAAACGGATGACTCCACATAACATTCTGTCTATGAACTCCGCACTTGAGCAACAATCGTAGTAATGAAAATAGGTGATGTTGCTTACAATGGATACAACAATGGTAATTATTTCCATATTTGGTTTTATCAAAAAAAAACACTGTACAATTAACGTATCCGTAGGAAACTTACTAACGGATTTATATGTAAGAACCAATAGATGCCCTGCAATAATGTGTAGCCCACAATAATTTGTGAGACAAACTCAGGTATTAACTAATGTAGGTCCGGTAAGAAAGAAGGCGTTCAACGCATATTCTAGTATTGAGCCTAACCTAATCGCAAAGAGAGGCATCTACCAAAACGTAGCCCAAGCACAATGGTTAATAAACAAGGGTGACTGCCAGGTTATGTAGCGGCGTGGTGGTCAAAGGGGATAGTGCGCTAGTATGGTTACCGCCTACCGGAGTATCGTCGGTTCGATCACCGTTGTTGATCGAATTTTCTTTCAGCGAGGCTGATTGAAAATGAATGATAAACTATTCTACTGAGGGCCTGCGACAATGCTGCCTTAAAGGCTGCTGGGTAAACCCATGTCCGCTTATGTTGCTGCTCTAAGCGCCCCTGATATAAAAGAGTCATGCGTATTTACCTATACATGTCAAGCTAATAATACATTAATACCTACATTCAAAAGCTGGGGCGTGTCTTCTTCTGTCGACAGAGCTGAGAACGATAAACATATGTTTACCTTAATGTATAGTATGCTAAGCTCAACAAATAAAAAGCGAATGACTCATTTTAATCGTAACGACCGTAACACGTTAGGCAAACAAAAAACCTCTGGTACACTAAATAATTTTTACAGGGTAATACGATTTGTTAATAGATTATAAATGTGAACTAAAATTGTTGAAGGTGTTTTATATCAGAGAAGATGCTTTATAATATTTTAGGTAGTATGGTGGAAATAACCCACAGTGGCTGAATTGAATCTTATTTACCACGGAACACTACTAATCTAAATTGAATGAATGCCTTGATGCTTGATTTCAAACCTTGATATTTAGGAACGAGTTAGACATGGTCATTTGGATGTAGCCAGCATGCATAGGACACGCATTATTCCTCCCAATCCTCGCTCTTAAGCGTCCCGTGTTAGGTTACCAACTATGATTGGAAACACTCTGATATATTTGTTAGTACTCCTGAGACGTTGCTTCTCAGGTTGACCAATGCGCTGTTACCGACCGACGCTGATAAGACATGGAAGCACTTTAAGTAAGGAATTGCGCGGTAAACGCCCCCTGGCCTCGAAAGTGTTTCCAGCGCGGCAAGAACGAAGTCATGCAAGAGTCAAAAGCCGGCTCATTTGTGAATTATATTCTGCTTGGCCAGTTGCTACGTAACTTAGACTAGATGTCGCATTGTTGACAGTGCAGGATGTCATCAGCGAGGCAGACTACGGCTAAGCATACGTCGTTTTCTTTTTAAACGTACGTTTCAGTATAAGTTGCGTTTATGCGCAGTATATTTCGCAACACATATCGTCAAATAAATGCGCAATATTCATATTAACAAAAATATTGTCTTGTAATTCTGCAGAGATCACCTCACTCACGTAACAGATGTAAGCAATTCGATGCTGTTGATATTTTTATCATCGTCCTTATATCATTGTCATTTGTAAAAGTTGCCTAATTTACTAGTGCCACTGTACGCATTTGTGTAATTCTGGTGCTGAGACTAAACAATAACTTCTGCTGAAATGGCATTTTTAAAGCTAGATTTCTTACACATTCTTTACGTAATCTTGACTGACTTTCAGTTCAGAGTACAACGCATGTTACTTACTATGCTGTTTCTATGCAGAGGCAAAGTTACCTGCGCGGTGAAGTACAATGAAGATTTAGCGCGGTACAATGGATATTAATACCAATGACGCAGCACTATTATGCGTTGAACACCCAAAGATAAAATATTTAAACAAATAATTGCTGTATCTGTACTAATTGCCGCAACAATTAGGTTGCGTAATTACCGCTGTTATGAGTACTGTTCTCGAGCACAATGTGTCTACTGGAATAGAGATAATGCTCGTCAGAGACCAGCTCCCATGTCGCTGTGCATACATAGCAAGTACAGCGGCAAAAGTTTCTTATTTCTGCCGGCGCGTCTCCACCTAAAAGCTGATAACTTATTTAGCCTGAACTTAGCTGCCAACTCTCATTAAAATTGCATTATGTATATATATATATATATATATATATATATATATATATATGTATACGTATGAGACATTGCCGCAAGTTGCTCGATCGCATGTCTCTCGATATAGCGGCGTATCCATGTATCCATGAGCTTTTGTTTAGTTGAAACATGCCGTTGTCATTTTGTTGACGTTTCTTGGTTCCATTAGAGAAACATTTCCGATATAATGCGCAAAAAAATTTTAGCTATCACAAACGGTCTGTAGGGCACCGTGACAGTGTGCATACAGTGAGGCCCATCCATCCGTCGGACGAACCAGTACGCATTCAGCAGGCCCGTGTTGCATTCGAAATCTGCGCGCTCTCTTGTATCCATGCACATATTTCACGCAGTGGGATTTATCCTTCTTTTTTTAATTGCCTTTGATGCCTGGTAGAACAGCAATCCTGTCCGGGTCAACAATGAGCGCCTGCGTTGAATGTCTATGCTTGTAGATGCACACATTTTTGCCTGCGCGGTCTACTGCCATTCTGTAAGGCGTTTTTTAGTCGTCATGCGCCCTTGCAGACATTGGCGTGCGGTGTCCAACGCATTCCGACTTTGTTTAAACAGCCAGTATATATATATATATATATATATATATATATATATGAGAGGTTTCACCTCGCATTTCTTTCTCTAGCGAGACCTGATTACAGGTTGCGTTATGCGCATGCCAGTATGCTTGCGCAAGACAGCTTAGTGGTCCTCGAGAGCGGTATGAGCCTGCCCACACGTGAGAAGCAGAGAAAGAAAAAAACGAGGCCGGACTGGTGACGTATGTTGAAGCGTCTAGCAGAAGCCGGCGCTGCTCGCATTTAACTAAGAATAATTATTATGATTATTGCTATATGCAATTTTATTAGCGTTTCACTTTAGACGCACACAGACATAGAGAGACAGGGTACACAACCACAGTGTCTGTGCTGTGGGAGCCATGGATGGTAATAGAGGTACATTTTGTGTGTCCATAGCGCCACTCTAGGCCTGAACAGTTCTTTGTCTAGAGTATACACTGCCAACGATATCATATGCTGAAGGATGCGACCCGCTTGTCAGCCTTCTGTAATAGTAATAATAATAATAAATCCTGCATGATAACACTTGGAAAAGAGCAACCCTTCCAATTGCCGAAGGAGGACTTGGTATTAGATCAGCGGCGGAGCTGGCTCCCATGTGCTATGCCGCGTCTCTATTGGAATTTGGTAAATTCGCAAAAACGTTGGTCGCACCAGACATCCGCCAAGGAATCACAAGAGCCAAAGATGCTGCAGAGCTAATAGCTAGACAAGCAATTGGACCAGGCCCCTAGCAAGAACGTCCCACACAGCTTACATTGGACTTCTACAAATGCAGCGCTGCAGCTAGAGAGCTGTTAGACAGCCTCCAATCTCCAGTGGAAAAAGCTGTCTTTCTGGCAGCACGGGACACATTTAGTGGAGGCTTTCTAAAGTGTCTCCCTTCCCCGCAGCTGGGTACCATGCTGGACAACACCTCATTCCCCATGGTAACAGCTCTTCGAATAGGTGCCCCGGGTTGCAACCCCTACAGTTGCCGCGCATGTAGTACCACAGTAACTGAGAATGGACTTCACCCTCTTAGCTGCATCAAAAGCCATGGAAGAGTTTCTAGATACGCTGAAATCAATGCAACTATAAGAAGAGCCTTACGCAGAGCTGGTATACCAAGCACGCTCGAGCCCAGATTAGGACTTCATGACGACAAAAGACCTGACGGTGTAACAATCCCGCTATGGGCTAACGGCAGATGCTTGGTATGGGATGCTACAGTGTCCTGTACAGTGGCTCCCTCATATATATATGTAAATATATAAATATAAATATAGTACCAAGAACTGGAGACAAGTTACATCGTAGTGCCAATATCTATGGAAACAATGGGTCCGGTAAGCAAGGGAACCAAGAGATTCATCAGTGAGCTGGTTCAACGGATTACAGATCTCACAGGGAATCGGGGCGAAGGCGAGTTTCTATGGAAACTGCTGTCGCTTGCAGTGTACCGAGAAAACGCCGGCTGTATTGTCGGTTCCATGGAATAATATTTAGGAGCTAGGAGAAGACAAGGAGTACACGTTCACATCTCACAATTGTAGCATTTAAACAATAATAATAATAATAATAATAGACTTCATTCACTTTCAAGGCGTCGCTAGCTCGGTCCTTTCTTTGATTGCGTCGTTAAGTCGGCCCGCGAATATCGATTACCCGGCCTTGCGACCGTGCTGCAAGAACATAGGCCTGTAGGTTGGGACCGAGCACGGTTCCCTGCCCGGCTTTAGAACAAGTGTCAGGTGAGTCTTTTATCAATGTTCTGAAATCTATCCGTCTCTCAGTGGTAAGTCTGAGACTGTTTTAAGAGCCGCTGGGCGTTTCTGCATTAAGCATTTGATTGCTTTCAGGAGTATGCAGTTGGGTCCTAGGTCCCAACGGCATAGTATAGTCTAGTTTTAAGCATATGACGTGGTGGTCACCATGCCATATTGTTCAGCATATTATCTTTTCTGTGATGACGGCTTCCAAATATTACTGCAGAAAGCAGACCCATCGACATAGAGACCCAATGCAAATGCCATGTTGAGGTTTTCTCTAAATTCTCTGTAGTCTTCTAAGGTTTGTGTACTGCTTTCAAGGTCTGACATTGTAAAATAAAAAGCACTTGCGTAAAGGCAGTATCTTACTATAGGAACAATTGTTATTCTAACTAAGTTTAGCGCGATTTTTAGTTTTATGTGAGTTCTACGTCTCCCACTAGAATCATGACTGCGGTGGCCTTGCTACGCATTTCTTCTACATATATGTCTGCTGAGCGACTGCCGGCGGAGGGGTCACTGCTTGTTCTCGATAGCAATAATGATGGACGAGTTTAATATTTACTCCCCCTACATGTCGACATACACGTTCGCTAAGATCTTAATCTAGTTTGCAGCTTGTTTGCATCCCGCGGCCTGTCTCTCCGTTTGCCGCCTCTTCGGCCTGAACATATTCACTAAATTGTTTAAGGCAGACACTGGGTTTCAGGTCTTTGAGGATGTCGGCGTAGAAGTTATCTCCCGTTTGGACGTTGTTCGTCCTGGCGACTCTGTGTGTGTGCTTCTGGCGCTTTCTCTATTGCGCTCACCTTTTGTTCTGGTTTTTCTGGACCACGGATAACCGGAAAATGGAGCGCTATAGGGCGTTTCAGGCCCCTTTCTTGTTCAGCTCGCGGTAAGCGTAATCAGCTGCCGGACGAGCCTCACGACACTTTTAATTGCAATTTATTCTTACATTAGCTGTCCGACCACGAGAGTTTCACGAGTGCTCCAGGACAATTCTTCTTGGCCGGGGGTCTTCATCTTACGGCACAATTTTCGCTCGGGTTCGAAATACTGTCACATTTTCAGGTTTGACGACCTTCTTTTGACTCATGCTGCTGTCGGAAATAAGGGTGTCAGCAGAGTATCGAGCTTCGAGTTTTTGGCCGACTCTTCACGTATCACCACCGCCCTTACCGTCAAAATGCTAATGTGATCTCTCTTCTCTTTAGTCGTTGCCTTTTTCGTGCGTCTGTACAGCTCTGCTGCGCGCTGTTCTTCCTTTTCCTTCCCAATCTCATCGGAGCTAATCTCTGTAACCAGGATCGCCTTCAAAGCATTTTTCGCCTGAAGCTCCGTATCCGGTTTTAGAGCCTCTGTAGTTTACTTCGCAGCTTCATCTTCACGAAATGTCCTGGCCGCCCTGTGGAGATTCTCCGATACCCTCTTTATGTCATTGTGGCTCTTTGTGTGCTTTACGGACAGAGCTTCCAATTTGAACGCACTTTCTAGTAGAGCTTCTGTCATGAAGCCCAACCTGTATGTTGTCTCAGTCACATTTCCAATTTTCTCTATGATCCGCCTCTTTCGGATTCTATGAAGCGTTCTGGGGCAATCGCTTTACTCTAGCTCCTGTCGTTTTCCAGTTATTGGGGATCCTAGTCCTGGCTTTCCGGTGCTGGACAGAGGAAGACGGTGTGAGTGACATTATTCACCTCGCCGGTCTCGCACATAATATACGCAGGTTTCAGGACTTTGCCTGTGCAGATACTTCTGGAAGCTCGCGGCTCCGTCATCACCTGCGTCACGTGATAGGTGACGCTTCCGTGTACCTTATCTGTTGTACCGTTTCTGAGATGATGCGGCGAGTCTACGCTCCTGGTGCCTCCCATGACGTTCCACTCACGTAGAAAACTACTGCTGCACTATATATATATATATATATACTGCTCGGTACAATACACTATGTGGTGCAATACTGCAACATGTTATGCGCCACCTATATAATACACTATATATTTACCGGTACACAAACATACACTACTCTCGATATATATGGACTGTGCGGTATAATATTGTGCTACCTATCTGCACGCCACGTCAGAATTTGTTTTATATAGTGTCATGTTATTCTGCGTTAACTCGCTTTAGTTGAGTAACCCTTAAAACTCAAATTTGGGTGCGCGGATTTAGACCGCTCGGAGCCTCCTGACCATTGTGCGGGTGGTTTTGTTAACCTTTACCCTGCTGAAAGATTCATGTTTGAACTTTACAGCGGCCGGTTCCTCGTGCCTTCAGTCGCACGGCGACACGTAATAAACCAAAATGATCACTGAGTTTCACGCATTATGGCGTTTCACTTTCTAAGTTTACCTCTTTGCACTCACCATTATTATTATTATTGTTGGCAAAACGGAGAAAGGCAGCCTCCAGTTCGAATCCTACGAGTCGCGGGCACAACGTCGGCGCAATACAGACATCAATTTTGATGTGCATTTGATTACAAAGAGTTAAGCAATAGACGTACGTTAGTTAGCATGAGAACATTAATAATAGTATTTTTATTTTATTTAGAAGATGCATCTATCGATTTCTAGCTTCTCATACGTTGTTGATTGTTATTTCACATCTCCCAACCTTTCCCCCACCTCTACTGGAAATGGTTTTATGACGGGCAATCTAGGCGGCGGGGGATCGCGCCGTTGAGCGGACTGAAGTGTTATTGAAGGTCATTCAAAACAGGCAGTCGCGCTATTCTCAGCAGGATACACCGGTCGATCAGGAAACCCAACGTCGAGGCTGGCCAACGTGGAAAAGCTACTCAAAGACGGTCGAAGGGCAGCTGTACCTTTAGCGAAAGCTGCGTTAAGCATTATCATTAGGGTGAGTGATTTTGTTCTAAAGTACAGAACAAGGCCGCCCTCACATGAGCACATCGTAGCCAGCGCAAAACGCTTACGTAGGAGGCATCGACGCCCCACGCGCCCGAAAGTCTGCCCCAAGGTCAAACACGTGTCTATGTGTCGAACACATGGCCTAGGACCGGGGCATGGGCCGCCCACAAGACTATTATTGTTATTGCTTTATTAGTATGCCGTCACTATTATATCATTTGTGTCCGCGGTAACTATTAAACTATTTGCGCTGGATAACGTTGTATAAAACGAGGGCTTGTTATCTACTATCCTCAACTTTATCTCCTATAGTTGTACTTATTAAGCCAACAACCGATGAACTTTAAGCTCTAGAAGGTTAGTACTACTATTAACGATATTATTACCTGACACACGTTGCATACGGCATAATACGCTTGTATGTATCTTGGAAAATGCAGTTAACTTGTGAAATAAATTGAATTACTAAAAAATTGCTCTGTTGTTACTTATATACCTACGTGTAATTTAGGGCCTTCGTCTTCAGATGGCACTCTGTTAACTGGCATTTCATACTGTCCTGCTAGCTCTGAAAACTATTGTTCCTAATTCTGTTAGCCGGGAGGATGAGGATTTCTATAATTATAGACGCAAGATAATGCCCCTAATCAGTATACCGGGCATACTAAATGCTACTAGATTAGAAAAAAGACATGTTAAGAAAGTTCAGGGAATTCCTTACATCAACTTCAGAAATCATACTCATCGTCCCAAAGGCCAAGACATTCCGCAATAAAAAAATGCTCAAACAGGGCAATGCGCTTCTGGAATACGCTTGAAGTGTTGTATGCTTGGGTGTAAAGTTCAGCCCGGGAAAACGTGCCTCGGAGAGCACATAGTTTGTGCCACAGTAACGCAAGAACAAACATCTTAACGCTTCAAAAACTCCTGGCTAAGGGGCCATCGGCTCTGATATGATTAAAAATAGTGTCAATGGCGTCCTGCAGAATTTTAAAAATTCTAAAAAATAATTTTTTGGGCTGACTCTCAACCAAGGCTTAACGTTTACGCAACTGCTTTTTGCATTGCTTGAAAGACAGACCCCATACATACAAATGTTCAACGGTTGGGCCCGAACCCCCACGCCTATGTGTCTCCTCCAGTCGCGAGGCGCAGGCGAATGCACCACGCCACCGGGCTTGATTTGTTTTAAATAATAATAATAATAATAATGCTCAACCCGCGACGCAATTCGGGGAGTCGCCATGTACGCTTTCGCAGGAACTCTCTCACTTAGCACAGATCCGCTGTTACCACTCTATCGATCTTAAAGCAATCGCAGCGCTTTATTTCATGTCCACGTACAGCGAAAGTATGACACCAAAATAGAGAGCCATTTGCAAGAATGTCGATACAAATGTAAGACGTGTCTGCAATTACAATGAATGCAAGGCCTTGATCAACCTTAGTTATGCGGCCCGCTTTGTATTGTACGCTTAAGTACCTTAGAGAACCAGAGTAGAGAGCTTTTTTTAATTTTGCCTATATATTATAAGAATAACCTATTTGTTACAGGGTCCAATAGTTATCACCCCCTTTTTGGGCTTTGTTGTGAAACATTTCCGGATTTATTCGGAAATATTGCATTTTTTGCTTAGGGACTTTTTAAAACAAATCCTTGCAACAGCGTGACCAAGCACAGAACCCAAGTGCACCACCGAAGTATGCTAGTTTCTACTTCGGTGCGTTATACATACACTTTAAACATGTTCAAATTCCAAAGATATATGCATCCACACCCAGGATCAAACCTGCGATCTAGCACACCTGTAAACAGGCAAGTATTGCGTACCAGTATGCATTCGTGCACCACTTTTGGTTTCGACCAACGAGAGCCTGTTTGAAGTAGAATGTAAACACACCAGTCATAACCGACCGGGCCACTGCGTCTAAGCATTCGTTTCAGCAAAGATGAGCTACTGTTCTTACTTTTTTCACCGGACAGACGCCTAATGAGGATACAAAATTCTACATGTTTTCCAAACATACGAAAACTTACAAGCTTGCGACCAAGTGCGTTGCAACGGAAGAAGCAGAATCGATTTCCTACAGAGCAGTGCGGAAGAGTGCGCTGTGTGAGGACTTCATAACTAAGTAAAGCACTGCAAAAGTGCATTTTGGACGACGCTCGTTCTTTCCTCGCTTTGAGCTGCATATTTGCTGCGTCATTGCAAGCCATAAGTCGAATTATTTACGATGACCTCGGGTATCAGTCTTCAAAAGTCAGACTGAGACAGAATCTCTCTGAGGCCGACAAAGCGAACATACTTGTTCGATGTCGGGTGCTTCTAGGCTCCCTCAAGCGTAAATCAGCAGGTCGTGTTTGATTATTATTAAAACTCTACACAACAACACAGGCTCGAAGATATTTGCAATCTTCATAGGCAGGTTTTGCTAAATCCTTATTAGCGATTTAGGTATCGAATTAAATAATTTATGGAAGTTATCTGCATTATAAATGTGCCCACCGGCTCATACAACACATACAATTTAAATATTTTTGCTTTTTTTGGTTTGTATATAGCATTTAAACCGAGCGACATTAGTTAACGGATCTAGCTGCTCCATCATGTTGCACATATATATATATATATATATATATATATACTCCCATAAGGAAATAAATGCCATTGAGCGACGGCATCCCTATTCCTCAGGAGACTCAATTCTCCTTGTACGAATTTACATTGTAAATCGGGGAGCTATAAAAGAAAAGCGTAAAGCTATACAGCACAGCAGACTGACCTGTTCAAAGTGTGTCCATTTTTTACATTGTGTGGGGAGCTATTGAGCGAGAGTCTTACAAAACTTGACGCAACAACACGAATTTGCTCACTGCCTTCATTCAGCCTCCAATTGCAAATTTTAATAGGCAGGTTATTCAAGTATTCATGCGGTTTAGGTATCAAAACGAGACGGTAATTAAATTAAACGGTGGTCACATTGAATAAGTTTGTCCGCGCGACATGTCCCTATCGGCACATGCAAACTAGATGTCATTCAAATATTTGCTTTCGTTCTGATACAGCATTTAAACCAAGCGATATCAATTATTCCCGATTTGCCCCGCCATGTTTGTACACATACATAAATGTTAGAATATTATAGATATAATATATATATATATATATATATATATATATATCCTCATAAAATGTGTACATTCTGGCATCGTTGACTTATCGGCCTTTGGCTCAATCAAAGTTTACTCTTTTTGTTGCTGTGGTGTGAGGCGTTCAGCTACAATTGAGCTAGACCTTCTCTGATTCAAGTTAGTCTGCTTAAAGTCGTCTTCCTGCTCAAGTTCAAACACCATTTAGGTGACTGCTACGACGCCTACACACGCACACACGCACAAACGAAAAGTAGGGGAAGAAAGCCCTATTTCGTTTCATTTGCTTCTTCCTTTTGGAACGATCGGGTTGATTGACATCAGGATATCTGTTTCCCTTTCGGAAGACCTGCTGAACCCGAGAGACAGAGCACGCGCAAGGGAGAGCTGGGATATGTGTATATATATATATATATAAATGTAAATAAAT
>QVRM01000581.1:0-120000 GCA_003439945.1 Dermanyssus gallinae | reverse complement strand
TAAAGCCCAAAAATCACCTAGCCAGATTAGAAGAGGTCCCAATTGCCTCATTCATCTGAATAGCTATGCAAAGCTGCAACGATGTACCGCCCGGCGAACGATGGAGTGCGCAATATATATATATATATATATATATATATATATATATTTCAAATTAAGGTTTATTGAACAAACGTAATTTTGCAACAGTAAGTTCATGCCAAGATGAGTCAATAAAGAGTGCCCAGATTAAAGACTTAAATTGACCGTGCAAGCAACTTTCACCCCAACACGTTTGCAGCAAATTACTAGTACTATACGCCATATTACAATTATGTCATTATTACTGTTGTTTTATGTACTGCACTTAGGGTCCAGATAAATAAAAATATCAATAAAAGTCCTTACTAGGATCCTCCCTAGGTTTATATGTATATGGGGTGTCCCAATAATCATATATTTAGAAAAAAAATAGTCAAGTACGTTAAACATTCTATTTGTTGGGCTACTTTAAAGATATAAAATAAACTTCTAAACGCCTAATCAAATATATATATATATATATATATATATATATATATATAAATTGCATCTGCGTGCAACCAAGCACACGTGTTCATACATGTGCTTGTATATAATAAAATTTCCTTAAAAGCGTTTAGTACAGTTGTTGTTGATCTCGTCAACATACCACTACTGATCAAGATTAGTAACGGTGTGTGGCGTTATCCAAACGAGGCTTTTATATATATATATATATATATATATATATATTTTACCTGCCTTTTACCTAAACAATACTAGAGACTCGAGCCGGGGTGAATATGCCGGCTGCCTTTGCTGAGGTTCGCTTTTCAAGCCGGGGATAGGGAGAAAATAAAGTTAGAGAGACCAGTCTGCGCCTCGATCGTCTGCTGGGCAACCCTCGAGAGTGCAAGGAACAGCCAACGCCGGTGGTATGCCAAGGTCAGAAGAGCCTCGCAGGTAAGTTTCCGATTACATTCACTGGTCACATAGTGCCCGTGTCTTTAACTGTCGACAGCTGGTTCAACAAGCGACAACGCTCGCTAGATTTGTAGCTAACACAAATACGCCTTTGAGAGAATCCTGTGTCACCTGAACACCATTATTGTGGTTGTTGTTTTTTTTATGTTATACTTGTGCATTATACAGAACAAAACGACTTTATTCAAAGGAATTATCACTAAAATAGATTTTGCGCACGACAATTGAAGTTACAACAGTGCGGGAGAGTTTTTTTTAGAGCAGCTTGCTCTCACAATCTAGTGAGTGATTAAAAGCGTCATCTCGAACAACTTCTGAATGGCTGATAGATCCTCTGATGCTTAGGCAGCTTATTGTAACGTGAACCTATAAATATCTCCATGGTCAATGCGTAATTGATCTCAAAACTCGCACAGGGCACGTTTTTGCAACTTACGGACCCTGAGTCAATTTATCTAATTTCAGGAACGTTGCATCTCTGAGCATCCAGTTTAGCAGCGTTGTTCTGCACACGTTGTGGTTAAGAAGCATATTTGTTTTGGAACGGGGTCCATATGTGAGAACGGAACGTTAATTTGGAAATTTAAGGTGAGGATAATGAACGTTCTGCGTATAAGGTCGCGCAGTTGTGCACTCATATGTGCTGTATCGGATACGTAAGTTTTTTCATTTCTTCAAACTTCATTTGTCGATCCAATGTGACTCCTATTGCCCCTGTATTACCACAGTTTGGTGATCGACTGATTTTAAAGCGCGTTTTTCTGCGCAAAAATCCAGGCGTAAATAAGATATTATTTGAAGCGTTCGTATTATCTTGTCACTTGATTCACGCGTGTTTGATAGCTGACAGTGGCATTGTATGTAGACAGGAGTGGACTTTAAGAGCAGGGCGGCGCTCTTAGCAACGTCTGCAATCATTACTTCTCGCTGTTTAGTTTTAGTGGCTTTTTCCACAACAAAAAAGCGTTTGACATCTGATATATCCAGGCCAGAAACACGCTCTTGCCTCTTAACAATTAGCTCTCCTAGCTTCTTCTTAGCTTTTTCAAGGACAACCTTCCAGTTATCTGCCAGTCGGCAACGTGTAGCCCTTGTACATAAAATAGGAAACTTTTCTACGGGCTAACCCTCAGCCAACATTTAACGTTCACGGGTTTGCTTTCGCATTGCTTCGTAAGACGGACAACTCCATAAATGCAAATGTGTGCAACGGTGGGGTTCGTCCCCCTTGTTGCCCCTATCTGTGTCTCCTCCGGTCGCGAGGCGCACGCGAATGCACCCACCACGCCGCTGCCGCCGGCTCGACGTAGCACTTCTACTTGTAGGCATCATTTCTGTGCACTGCTGCTGCTGACCGCGAAAGCTTTCTATCTTGCTGTGTGTTCCCGTCTACTATCCGTCATTCGTACGTTTTGTTTGTACGCATACGTTATATACTCCGCACGAGCCATAACTGCGCGGGCCGCCTATTGTCACCACTGGCATAAACAAACCCTTTTCTTAGACATTCCTCGGCTGCACAAGAACCAAATGATCGTCGCTTACCCGCTCGCTGTCATGTTGGGGCTATGGGTACTCGAGACTACTCTTCACTCATACGACAATAGAGGAGTCGCAGCAGGCCACTTTCGGCTAAATTTCCAGGCGTTTGTCAACACCGTTGCTGCTTGCTGATACGTTCGTTGTCCACAGGTGCGTACCTTGTAGCCCTGTACGTCGTGCTCGTTGCTTGCCCGGCTCAGCCTGAATCGTGGCCATAATCCAGTCTCATGGTGGTTGGTCGACCAGCTCCAGCGTCCCGCGGTCCTACATAGCGGCCATAGGCAATGCAAATAAGCATTGCCTATGCAACGGTTGTTTCTTTCCCACTATTTTGCTAACAACAGAAAAACACCACATGTACGACCATGATCGTTATCATCATAATCATCAGCCGCATTTCTATCACAGAGTCATATCATTAGCCACACGACCGCCACCATTGCGTGGTCATCATCACCATCATTCTCATCACTCTAATCATTGCCATCATTAACCTCGTTATTCTCATCATCCTGATCCTTCTAATCAGTCCCATCGTTAACGTTGTCCTCATCATTCTCATCGCCATCATCAGTATCGTCATCGCCAGCGCATCGTCGTGCTTCTGCTAGCTTTGCTCGAGGCTTGGCCCTCCTCCGAAGGGCGGGTTGCGCTCGGCTGGAATCCTCGCTGGAATCCTCGCTGGTCGTTTCTTCGTCTGTTCATCATCTTCCTCTTCTTTCTCCTCTGTTTGACGACCTGGCCTCTTTTCGTGATTAGCCAGCTTGCCGTTCGTTCCGGGTCGGCCGGGGCCAGACTTCACATACAGACTCACACACAAACACCACCAGCTGCATCATGCACGTCTGACTCTGGCCCAATAAACCGTGCCAACAACATGAACCCGCGCAACGCTTGGTTTCGCTCGTCATGCGTATCGCTCGTCATGGGATCGGTTTCCTGGCAGGATGTCGCATCTCCTGCTTGGCAGGTAGTCTCTCGTTTTCGTTCGTGCTCATTGGTATCTCATCACTTCGCGTGGGCACCACACACTATCATCGCCATCATGATCATCATCACCATCATCACCACAACCATTATCATCATCAAAACATTCGTCATTATCGTTACCACCACCATCATCATCATCATCTACTTTGCATCATTACTATTACTACGCCTATTAATGTCACAACCATCACCACTGTTCGCACTGTACTACAGGAGATTCCCCTTACTTCCCTAAGCAACCGTAATACTGCATTGCTGCTTGGCATATCATACTAACTAATAACGCTACTACTACTAACAAGTAAGTCTTTCGGGCTGACCCTCAGCCAAGATTTACCGTCCACAGACCTGTTTTTCACATTGCTCATAGACGGACCCCCATAAATACAAATGTGCAACGGTGGGGTTCAAACCCGCGTACCTATGTGTCTTCTCCGGTTGCAAGGCGCAGACTTAAGCCACCACGCCACCGGGCTCGACACTACTACTGCTATTACTATTATCACACTACTACTATTACTACCACTACTACCGCCACGTCAACGACAACAATAATGAACGAACGAATTTGCACTGCTGCATGCAGCGAGCACAGCTCCGGCCGAAGCTGCAACTGGTGGGTGCTGTTGTTGGCGCTGATGCTGCGGCTGCGGCTGTTACAGCAACATCGCGCGACTATTACACGCGAAAACCACCTCACTATTCCCCTCCCCCCATTTGGGTTGAGTTGGGTTCGGTTGTGTTGGGACGGTGGCGCCGTCTGCCTTTATAGTCGTCGTTGTCGTCGGCAGCGGCGACGACGACTAGCAAATGGGCCTGTCCGGCAAACGAGCCACAACGACGCATCATATACTATCAGCAGCCGAAAGTCTACCACCCTCAACGGCCGCCACCGCCACCCCCACCCTGACCGACCTGAACACGACCACTACAATCATAACATATCAAGACAACATCCAGTCCATACGACCGAGTCGTCTATACCACAACGTGGGTTGTCGTTGTCGTCGTCGTCCGCATTAGATCTCTGTCGTCGCCGTTGCCCAGTGGGTCCTCCTGCGGGGAGGAGACGACGCTCGCTGAAAAGCCTAACGACAAATAGAGTCCCTGGTCGACCCCCGACCTCTCTTCATTCCCCACCTCCCCTTACCCCCGACCTCCCCTCACCCCCGACCTCCCCTCACCCCCGACCTCCCCTCACCCCCGACTTTCCTTTAGCCCCGACCTCCCCTCACCCCCGACTTTTCTTTAGCCCCGACCTCCCCTCACCCCCGACCTCCCCTCACCCCCGACTTTCCTTTAGCCCCGACCTCCCCTCACCCCCGACCTCCCCTCACCCCCGACCTCCCCTCACCCCCGACTTCCCCTTACCCCCGACCTCCCCTCACGCCCGACCTCCTCTCACCCCCGACATCCGCCGCTGCCGCCGCCGCCATAGAGATGGTCGGGGGATCGCAAGAGATGATAGCTAATGATGACCAACCTGACAACAGAGACGACAGCCAAGACCCAGTTCCACTGGTTTCCCTGTCTCGGTCGCCAGCTGGCCTTACCTGTTTCTTCGCCTAAACTCGCTATTTCCCTAGGTAAACCCCGCACCCCTCTCACACACCTAGGTTCAAACCTGACACACGCAGTGGCTCGCCCTCCATCCGAGCACAAACATGTATGCATGCACATACTCTATACGTATACGCAAACACGCCTACTGCCGCCTGCCGTAGATCTGCACAGAAACGCGCCGTACGTTTCGGCGAGGAAGCGAGCGACTGAGTGAGCTAGAGTTGGCGTGGCTCGCTCGTCAGAAGCTCGCGGAAAGAGTTTCGCTTCACTCGGTTTCATTTGTTTTGTGTGTTATGCGTAGTAAAGAGCGTAGATCAATTCTCTTGTGGGCTGCTATGTTGCTGTTGTACGATACTAGCTGTTGTCTGTGCTACGACTGTTGTTGTTGCTGTTGTTTGTGCTACGACTGTTGTTGTTGTTGTCGTCGTCGCCGTCGTCGTTGTCGTTGTTGTCGTTGTTATTGTTGTCGTCGCCGTCGTTGTTGTTGTTGTTGTTATTGTCGTCGTTGTTGTCGTTGTCGTTGGTGTTGTTGTTGTTTTTGTTGTTGTTGGTGTTGTTGTTGTTATATTCGTTGTTATATCGTTGTTGTCACTGTTGGTAGCATTATTATTATTATTATGATTGTCCGTCGAGGCTATGATGCACGGTTGTTGCCGTTTGCATTGCTATTGTTGTTGTTGCTGGTGATGTGGTGATGTAGCTGTCACTACTTATGTTGTCATTACGGTCGGCCGTGTCTGTCATCAGGAGCGCATTATGCATTAGCGGACGAAGCTTTTGCCAAACGTCGTGTTAGTGGTGGTGATGATGGTGGCGGTGGCGATGATGGTCGTCGTCTGTGGTTCTGCTCGTAGTGGTGCCAGCGAAGGCAGCAATGCTCCCTGAGGAAGCGAAGAGCGCGACAGGCATGTCTATCTATCTATATATGCATCGGTGGTGGCCTTTTTGGAAACATGTCACCCTAAGGCGACATGCGTCGAAACTTGCCGAGCCTTCCTTGTCTCAGCGCTAGTACACGATCACAGCCGATGTTTGCTCTATCCTTCTTATATATATATATATATATATATATATATATATATATATATATATATATATATATATATATATCTGTGTGTTTGTGCGTGTGGACAGTTAGGAGCTGAAGAACAGAGTATGTACTCGCTAAACGCCCTTGTTGCCATACACAAAGGGGTTGTCTGCATACAAGTGTAGCAGTGACGGACGGAAGAAGAGACCCCCTGTGCCACATGGGGTGTTGAGGATCCAGTATACTTTACATTCGACTCTACGTTGTCAATCTACCGGCTACTATTGGATGCCAGGAAAGGCGAGATGAGAGGGGGCAGAATGAGGCAGTGAGGGCAAATTAAGTGAGGGACGCAGTCACATGTCTCGGCGAGGACCACAGTGAGACCTCGTGCGAATGAGAGCCCGAAGAAAACGCTAAACAAGCGCTCTGAAACAATCATCAGGTATACTTCCGTATCCAATGCAGCACCCAATGCTCTCTTACTTAGCAGAGAACATGAACATCTTATATTAGTGACATGAATCGGCAATTTGTCAGTTTCACGTTTGCGGAAACACGTCGCACTAATCGTCGTTGTTGCTAACTACTCTTAGTTATGGCTGCACTGTGATATGCTGCGCTATTACAAACTTGCTTGACAGAATGCTCGATTGTTTGCGTGTACGACCAATAGTAGGTAAGAAAACCGAACCAGGCAGTACAGGCTCTTGTTTATACGCCAAGATCTCCATCTAAGAACGCGTGTACAGAGGCCTACAGAGATCGCCATATCTTTCAGGCAACAATATGACTCTAAAAAAATTAAAGGAAACGAACGTGCGCAGAGTCCACGGGCGGCGGTTGTCGAGCACAATGCAAGTTTGCGAACTGCAGCGCCATCTCATCCCGTCATCAAGCAGATTGGGCTAGTGATGTCGTAATCTCCAGCGTGACTAGTGCGCTAGTCGTGGTCATTTCATCTACCAGGGTGTCGCCGGTTCGATCCTTGTTGTGTAGTGATCGAATGCTCTTTGAGCCATGCTCACTTAGTAGCCAACATGCAGGCATGCTGCCACAAAGGACTGCTGGATATATATACAGGGTCATTCATATTGTTGTGCACGCATTTCGAGGTTTGATAGAACTTGGCAAGAAAATAAGTTTTCCCTATGGAGGGAAGACGTGGAAACGTCTTGTTTAGGAGAGACAGTGAAGTTTATAAAAGTAGTTTTTCTGCTTTTTTTTTCCTACATAGTTGTGCGAAATCTCTGTTTGCGGGAGAACCAACGCATGAAGGAACCGATTACACCGGCGTGTTCGGAGGAAAATTCTGCACAACGGAAGACACTTTACTAGCTTGCGTAGCAAAAAGCTAATACCCAGATTAAGGAAAATCATGGAAAGTCGATATTTTACGTTAACGCCTTTTCATGAAAAATCGTAATTTTTTTCCATTTCCATGCTCTCTCACGCAATAGCAAATTTAATGCCCATCATTTTCGTATCAAGGTGATGGTGCTGCGTTACGTAGTTGTCAAGTCACTAAGTTTTTTTGATAGCCATATCGAAGGCGAAGGCATGCATATTTCCATAGGGCGTATGAGAAAGTTAGGTACATATTTTGAGGTTTGGTAGAACTCAACAAGAGAATACATTTTTCTAGTGGAAGGAGGGGGCGGAAACGTCTGGGCAAATTTTTACGGTTCTGAACGTGAAAACTTGCACGTAAAAGATAACAACTATGACTGTCAAAAAAGCTTAGTGACTTGACAACTACGTAACGCAGCACCATCACCTTGATACGAAAATGATGGGCATTAAATTTGCTATTGCGTGAGAGTGGTCTTTCGGACGTACATTTTTGGTCGCAATGGAAAAATTTTACGATTTTTCATGAAAAGGCGTTAACGTAAAATATCGACTTTTCATGACTTTCCTTAATCTGGGTATTAGCTTTTTGCTACGCAAGCTAGTGAAGTGTCTTCCGTTGTGATTCTTGTGTGAAGAATTTTCCTCCGAACACGCCGGTGTAATCGGTTTCTTCATGCGTTGACTGGTTCTCCCGCAAACAGAGAGTTCGCACAACTATGTAGGAAAAAAAAGGCAGAAAAACTACTTTTATAAACTTCACTCTCTCTCTCTCTCTCCTAAACAAGACGTTTCCACGTCTTCCCTCCATAGGGAAAACTTATTTTCTTGCCGAGTTCTATCAAACCTCGAAATGCGTGCACAACAATATGAATGACCCTGTATACACGTATATAAAGACCGTCCAACGTCATCGCAACTTTTTCACTATCACCAGCATGATACCATATACATATCCCTCAAAAAACTTGTCACTCAAAAAGCTGACTTTGGAAGCTGCGCGCAACAAGCTCAAACGGTTTAATCTAAATTCATCAATTCTAAAGCTGTGACTCGTTCAGAGCTCCGCGTTCGTTGGTTTGTTTGCATGGTAGACCAAGTGCCAAGTTGGCACACACAAACCCAATTGATCGAAGCCATATTTGATTGTTGCGGTTATTATGACGGAATTTTGAATTAATACAGAGAAGCCCGCCGTGCAATTATCCGAATAATTGAGAAGAGCATTATTTGGGCAACGAAGTCTCGAACAATACCTGGGGTCGGGGCTATAAAATAGGCCGCCAGCTGAAGCGCTCACCGTCACCACTACCTCCTGACCTAGCTCAAAAAGTTATCAGCGGACTGCTTTCCTCAGACCTACTATCAGGAAAACCTACGCTCGATGCCAGAAAACTAAACTGCCCTCCTATCATATTGGATGCAGTGAAGAAGGCTATCAAAAAATCAATCCGGCGGCGAAGTGCAATAGGCACGAACGTTGCTCTAGGAAAAGCTGCTTAAATGGTAATTCGGAAAATTATGGAGACCATTCTGCGATTGGACCCTTTTCCCGACCGCGAGAAAGAGCCTACCCCTACCTAGTCCTACCTGACTCCTAAATCCGGATTCCTTTAAATGGCTCTTCCACTTCGCGACGTACGATCATACCTAGTCTCTTCTAGGTGATCGAATACATTATCCAAATACGACTACTAAAGGAGCTAGACGACAAAAAACGATATCGGAAAACCAATACGGTTTTCGCTCAGTGCACTCAATACACGACGCATGATTATTTAAGCTCGTCAAAACCCAAAGCTCTGACAACAAGATCGCAATCCGTGTTCTAATTGACAAACACTACGCACTATTATCGCCCTATCTTAAAAAAAAAAACATGTAAGCTTATTACTTGTTGCAACGTTCTGTCATCCATTTCGGCATCCTATTACTACAGGCGGCCCCTAGGGCTTTATTTTGGGCCCAAAATCCGTAGCTGCACGAATTATCTAGCTATCGCAATGACGTCGCGTGATGCTAGGAGGGACAGCACAAGGCAATGGCGCTCTGGAAGACATCCTCATCCGGTTCAATATTTTTCAAGCAAAAACGACATCCGCAACTCAACTTCAAACTATAGGGGCATCATATTGTGTCTTGTGCAGTAAAGCAAAATACCTGAGGGTACTCCTAGATACCGGCCTGATAAACGTCCCGCATATGTAAGATGCAGCGCCACTATAACAGCGTGTGCCTACGCGAGCCTTACCTAGTTTGAGTACTAGCCCGGCGAATGCCGTGCTTACGTAGACCGCAGTCCGTCAAGCCGACTCCTCACTCTTTCAAATGGACGCACGACATCAACAAATCGACGCATGACTATTCATATGCGAGAGAATGGTTCAAAAAGTGGGAGGGATCACTTTCTTACTCACTGACCTGATACCTCATGGGACACGATCATTTTAGAATCACTAAATGACTCATTACTTAATGACTTAATGACTTATTTCTTAATTACTTACAGAATTAATTAGTTTCAGAATAAGATTTGCATCATATAAGACGGACTTCGTCGTCACTATGCTTGTTCTGTAGCCAGAACAAAGAAGACGACATGAATGCGTTCGAAACTTTTTTAATGGAGACCTTACATAAGGTGCAATTAAATATGAGGGCATATTTAAACGACGCATAAATCTGGAATGTCGCAAAGGATATTGCTGCGATTATCATCAAACGGAATGACACATTGGCGCACACTGCAATGTGCTTTCTGTCCGCGTAACTCTAAAGTAAAAGTAAGAGTTGAAGTAAGAAACGATACCAGCTCCTCGTGTTCTCAGCAAGCCTTGAGTAAGAGGTGGGTATCATGCCAACAACGTTGGCACCGAGTCTCATACTACTCTTGCCCTTAGTGAAAAAGTAGCCGTAGTTACAGTTAAAACACTAGCATGATGTGTCTTTTTTATGTGAAATTGGGGCGCGCAATAGAAGTTCAGTGTTATACACTTATGAACAGTAGAGATCCTGAAGCATCCTGAATCGGCTTTTCTCGAAGTCAGGATGTCCTAAGGCAAGATGATCTTCATGCTACGAGGGCTATTGGACGTACTAACAATCAAGGCCAGCAGCCGTAATTGAACCGAAGTTTCAGGCAGTTATCTTTCTGCGTGAGGGACTGCTGCCATCGAACGGAACGCCAACGTATTATAACGACGAGTTTGCAATAAAAATAAAAAAAGTTTTCCTTTGCACCATAGAAAGAAAGGAGTTCAAAGGATCAGAAGACTGCTGTATCGGAAATTGCTATGGCAGGCCACGAGCCTGTTGTGGCCTGTTGCAAAGCGGACACGTCAAGTGTCGGCCCTGCCCAAAACAGGCTGGGCTGCCGGAC
Source organism: Dermanyssus gallinae (assembly GCA_003439945.1). Lineage (NCBI taxonomy): Eukaryota > Metazoa > Arthropoda > Arachnida > Mesostigmata > Dermanyssidae > Dermanyssus > Dermanyssus gallinae. The sequence goes on along the minus strand of QVRM01000581.1, from coordinate 109,162 downwards.
GCGCAGCGAGCCTCCGGACCTTGACAGCTCAATGCGCTGGCGTGAGCGCATTACACAAGGGGGGCCTTGCTTTCCAAGAAACGACTATTCGCTATTACTTTATTCGTTTAAAGTGTCGACATTTGAACAGAATTTAGCCGCCCGCTTTAAAAACAGGGCAAACAAATTGAACCGCACGGACGTACGACGCAGCGGAACATCACACCAGTGAAGTGGCGTAGCATAACAAGCAATATGAAGCGGCAACACCGTCGTTGAGCTAAATCAATAGCGGCGCAATGACGCCCGAGCTTAATCGAAAAAGGCAAAAACAATAGTAAGTGACATGCACCTTTCAAAGCAACAACAACACAAACGGAAACGCATGGAAATCAAACGCTGCACTTAACTATACGTTTCTTCTACGTCGTATTTTTGTCCTTTAATCCGAAGAACTGCATATACATATATATATATATATATATATATTATTTTTTTTTTGCATATACTTAACTATATTTTTATTAATCAATTTATATTACAATCCTGTGTAAGTGAACGTGTTAACTTTCAGCCTATAACAGCCCTGGTGTGCACCATTCGGCAAGCGACCCCAAAACTGAGATCGCGTTGCCCCGCTGGACGTCAATGGAAAGTCTTTGGCGCAAAAATTGTGCGGCTCTCTTGTCCCCAGTAGTTATCTTTAATCGTTCGCCCAATTTAGTAAGTATTTTTTCAGTCAAGGGGCCCGGTAGTCCCAAGGTTTCGAAGGCCACTGGGCTGAAGTTATGGGCTCTTGCCAGTTCGGCATATTTGTTCATCTTGTTCGTTTCTGCTTAGGTCGCGGCGTGACCAGCTCTAAGTGAACCGAAACCGACCATTGAGGGTGAAAGTGAGTCGGTTACGGTGGCATCCCATATGAGGGTACGGCCTCGTTCAAAGGGGATGAGAGTCATCCCGTCGGGACGCTTGCCGTCGTTTCTGGTTAGTCCAGTTGGTTCCAGTGTACTTGGGTAGCCTGCCGTCCTCAGGGCCCTTGCTATTGTGTCGTTGATAGCCGCGTGACGTGGTCGACGACCTTCACTGAGGGCGCAGGATAGAGCGTGGTGAGCTCTAATGCCCACTGGCTCCCCGCATCGGCATATGTGAGGGTGAACGAGCGGCGTACCAAGTCGGAGGCCAACGCATATTCTTGTAGTGGCATCATCCAGTAAGGTTCCTAACGATGCACTGGGTAGGGCGTGTAGCCAATCCCTTGCATGTTTTGCGGAGGTTGCCCTAAGCCGAGCCCTAGTAGAGTCACTGTCAGCTTGATCAATAAGTAAACAAGCATGTTGATCGGCTAGCATGGCCGATCACTCACTCTGAGATGCGACGTTATTTGGTGAAGTTCCAAGAACCTCAACCAAATTACTCGTGACTCGATCTCGCATGGAAGTAAATTCGAGCTGGCCGGCTTCGTCAAGAAATTCGCAGACCCTGCCTTAAACCTGGTGGGTGGCAGCAACTATCGCAGGGAGTGCTAATATTGTCGGGTCTGGTAAGCCAAGTACCCCCTTGGCTATTGGCAAGAACATCTGTCGTTTGGCTGTATCGTCCAGTTTGATGTTAAGAAGATTGGTTATTGTATTGGCTGTAAGATCATTGAAGCGTCGTAGCTCGTCCGTTTTGCCGGTAAGTTCGATACCCCTCAGAATATGAGTTAGGCGTGTGGCTGAGTAAGAGCACCTTAGCAGGTAAAGACCGCTATGGTAACCTATCAAAGGAAGGCGCTCCAAAGCGGTATTTAGTTTATCCAACCACTTCTGCAACACGGGGGCGACACCTTCCTGAAGTAGGGGTACCCCTAGGAGCTCTACTTCGTTTGCGCTGAGTATCTTGCAGCCGGTAACAAGTGCGTGATCTCAGAGGTTGTTGAATCTGCATCAGGATTCTATACGAACAGTTCGCATTTCGAGAGATTCAGGGCTAAGCCGCTTACGTTCTCGAAATCGATAATCTTCTGTATGTCACTAGCGATTGTAGAGGCGTTGCCTGCCAGTACGCCATCGTCCAAGTACCACATGTTAAGCGGGCTTTCGAGCGATTTGATCAGGTCGTTAACTGCCAGGCAAAGTAAAGGTGGACCCAGAGGGTCTCCTTGTTGTATACCTGTCTCGGACGATAGTATTAGGTCAGACGTTACAAGGCAAGTTGGTCGTCTATATGAGGACTCGACATAATGGTACATGTCTGGGGTTGAGTCCTTGACTGTCCTTAGCAAATGGTCTCTTCTTATCGAATTAAAAGCATTTGAAAAATCCAACTTGAGCAAGTACGTAGGGCAAGTCCTGGAGGCCAAGAAAGAGCGAGTTGTATGAACCGCTGTTTCTACTCCGGCTTTGACCGAGAACCCCAGTTGTCGGTCGTCTATTAGGTGTGCGAGCTGTCCTGTGTTATCTCTTATGCTGACCTTCGAAGCAATCCTGCGCAGGCATGATGAGCATGCTATCGGTCGGATGGAGCCGCACTTCTTTTTCAATGCAAATAATTTTGCGCCGAAAATTATTGGTAAAAGTTCCGCTGGTGGTTGCCCGAAGCGCAATATGTCAACAACTTTGGCAATAGATATTGCCAATTTATTGGCTGTTTTTCCGAGGTTTGGGGACAGCAAGTCAGCTAGTAGTCTTGGTCTAATCCTGCTGAGGAACTTCTGGGAAAAGATTGAACAGCAGCAAAAATGTCTTCCTTGCTTGTGGATCCAGAATCTGTTGATGGTGGCTCAGGCCATATAGGCTCTGCTGGTGCAGGCGGGTGTTTCGCTCTTAGTGCGTTGGCGGTATCTTCGCCAGATGAAAACGTGTCTGTAGAGATTAGGATTCTAGCAGCATTGGTGCCGTCTCCTTCAGATAATTTGGTTAAGACTCTTCTAGCAACATCGAAGTCAGCGTGGGTTCGCGCGTTTCTTTGAGCGGTTCTGTGGGCCGTCAGGTTATGCAACCTGGTGCCGCACTCGTAATCCCGGAGAATCTTCCTTATGATTTGCGCTAATGATTGGTTGATATTTCTATTGGCTGGGAGGCGGAGTATGACCAGTACGAAGGAAAATAAGGCTAACCAAGCGTGGAAACTGTTCTGAGTGTGTACATCATCGAGCACCTTAGTAAGGGTCAAGGCTAAGATATGCCTAATTAATTTTGGTATGATACGTACTAACTTAAAAGTTTTACTAATGTCTTGAAGCTTGACTAATATATCTTTAACTGAAGGATCGGCGGGGTGACTCGTGTCAATATCGGGAGACGGTGCTATATCTGTCGGGTGTTTTGCTCTAGTGTGTCGTAGTAAGCCACGCCTGGTGTATAGTAGGCCACACACCGGGCAGGGAACTTTCAGGCTAGGTTCGGCGTCTACGATGTTAGGTTGTACCAGCAGTCTCGTCGTTGTTGTTGGGGTTGAAGAGCTCCCGGATGGCAGGTAGGCGTGGTCTTCCATTATGACGAGGTGTGTTTAAGCTTCTCAACAAGTGGAAGTAACGCAAGTAGGGGCTGAAGAACTTCAGTAATAGTTTCGATCGCCTTAGCTAGCTCTGGGCTGACTACTGAAAGAAGGCCAGACAGTGACGACAGGTTGGTAAGCGTCCTGTGGGCCTTGGCATTGACCCGGCGCCGTGGAAAAATAACACGAGACCTTCTAAACGATCCAGCTCGTTGTTGCCGCGGCATTCGTTTCTTTTTCGGCGGGTTCCTAGGCCTAGGCAAAATTATTGATGGGTTTCCATCTTCAGAGGTAGTTATACCTCTAACCGCAGCGGCATATGTTTTTTGGCCAATAGCGATATCGGCCGGTATAGGCGCTTGTTTACAAGCTTCTTCTATAGTTGCTGCGGGGTGATTTACCTTCACCTGCTGGAGTGTACGGGCCTCACTGATGAGTCTACTCTTCTGCCTAAGGAAGAAAAGTCTCGGGCATGAAGACGCTCCAGAAGGATGTGGTCCACGGCAATTAACACACCGAGGTGTGTTTTGACATGAAGCGGCTATATGCCCCTCGGTTCCACATCTACGACAGATTTTTTGTAGGCTACACTGACTTGCTATATGACCGGGTCGGAGGCATTTAAAGCAGACCATCGGTTGATCTGGTTCGAGCACTACGGCGTGCGACTTATAACCCAGAAATATAGAGATCGGTGGTTGCCGGTCAAATGTAAGTATCACCCGGTCTAAGGGCTTCCGTACATCGCCCCGAGTGGCGTGCAGGCGACGAACTTCAGTCACTCCTAAGTCTTTTAATTCCTCTAGGATTTCTGCCTCTGTGAAGGCGATGTTAACACCTTGAATTCTTGTCTTGAATGAAGCTATAGCTGGGCATGAGGCCTTTACTTGTATCCCGTTTAGTTGCTTGATGTTCAACAGAGAAGTTGCTGACTCCATGTTAGAAGTCCAAACGGCGATACTTGACTTGTCACCAGAAATTCTACTTCCTGGGGACAATGTGTGAATTGCCTTAAATATAGTTAGCAGTGACCCTTCTTCAAACTTAACGGGCGTATTATCCTAGGTGGGTTGTCTGCGAAAGACGACTTTGAGGGTGCCTATGGTACCTGCTTTAGGATCATCTCTAAGCTTGTCCAACTGCTTCAGTTCTCGCGCCGCCAAGCGCTTCTCTTTACGGGACGTGTGAACTGTGAATCCACCATTATCATCGTCCCCGTTAACCGCTTCGTCTTGAACAACTTGTTCTATAGTCTCAGGTAACGTCTTCCTCCTCTTTACGCCTAAAGGCGTGTTATTTTCCATCGTCGGGGTGGCGTTTTCACAAACGGGATTTTCATGGGCGGCCTTCAGGTTATCTGATGGTAACACTACAGCGTTGGGCGCTGTTCCACTGAGCACTGTACTGCTCGTTGATTCATTTTCGGGTGTTGCATCTTTGCGCAGTCTAGTGATGTCCAGAGAGCGCGGAGCAACAATTGGAGGTGGCTGTGGCCCGGGGGCCATGACGTTCTTCGGTATCGACTGTATAAGGAACTGTCGCACTCAGAAAAACGGGAAAAAACAAATTGTTACGACCGGGTTTCGAACTCGGTCCCCCCACTCCGTGGCCATGTTTCATACGCCAGGCACTGCGCTTGAAGTGTTAGTCGTCGATAACCAACTAGCAGCTACCGTTTGTAGTATGATGTAAACAAACAGTCGTAAAATGTAAACAATCACGCTGTCGAACGAAAGTTTCGAACATACTCGAGAGGCGGACTGGCCTGGACGGGTTAGGGTCCTGACGTTCAGTGGAACGACTACCGGGCCTGCGTCGCGCGTCTATGGAAACGTCACTCAACACTGTCTCACTGCACCAATTGGCGCCGCAATCATCGAGCTTGAATTGGCTACACGATTAGATTTTCCGGGAACACAGGTAAGAAGCGCCCGCACTCGACCAAGTGATCGAGGGAAAAAAAATATATATATATATATTTATATATATGTATGTATATATATATATACGGGACAATGCAGTATTTTTTACGAGAAGTCCTATCTATAGTCGAAGAACGAAGAGACAAGCTAGCAAACACAACTGCTTCAACTCAACGCATTAACACCACAAGTTTGAAGTAAATTTGGTTTAAACAAATAATCACATACGTTTATATATAATATGTTTTGGAGATGACAGATATTACGCGAACACATTTTGTAGAGACGTAACAATAATATATAGCAAGTTAGGGAAAGGCACAACGAAATCATATAAGAACACTCCTGACATCGAGAGAAAAGGATAGACGATGTGGAACAGAATAGGGAAGAGAGTTGAGAAAGTCCTCGAGGGCCATCTGTCATCGTAAGAGATGATGGTGCTTTTTACGCCACTTAGAGCAAGTCTGAAACGAGGCCCTTGCTTCACACGATAAATTTATATGCGGACGTGCGCACTATATATACATATAACAGTCAACTGGTGATGGGAACTATGGCGCCAAAAAGTAAATGATTACAGATGCGAAGATCAACCGTTTCCGACAAGCATAGAGTTTTTTCGAACGTCACGGAAATTGACAAGTTCAGGGCCGTTGAAGTTAGAATATTTGATCAACAGCCGACAGTCCAATATCTAGTTTATCTAATACTTAAACAGAGACATTGTCCTGGTATATATATATATATATATATATATATATATATATATATATATATATATATACATATATTGTTTGGATTTTGCGAAGCCGTTCCAGCATGAATTCGTTTGGCAAACGTTCCATATCACAACAGCCATTCGGTCGTGGTACTCTCCATGTTAAACAGTTCTGCGCTGAGGTGTGACTTCTGTCACGAATTATCAGTAAGCATAGGTAGTAACGATGAAGTAGAATCGACATAGTGTCGCCAGAAATGTAGCCTGCGCTAAGCGTAGTATCAGTCATAATTGTTATTGTTGTTGTTGTTGTTGTTGTTATCGTTGTTGTTGTCGTTGTTGTTGTGGCTTTTCTCGTTGTTGTAGTCGTCGGCGCGTTTATTGTGTTCGTGCTGTTGCTGCTGCTACTGCTGTCATTGCTGTTGTCGTTGTTCCAACCATGACCTATGTTATGGCTATTACGGCAGGTGACCCAGCTGACCATTTGATTGTGCTCTCTTTGGTTACCTTTGCTAATTCGCAGTTGGATTACGGCGCATTAGTGGCACGTGCAATTGCTCCTTGTTGCAGTACAGTGCAATGCTGCAATGCACTGCACGGTTTGCTGATTCGCTATGAGTGCAGTCATAACCGTAATGACCACGACAACTACATAGGCGTACAGCTGACAGCGAGCGGGGGGGGGGGGGGGGATACAGGGCACAGAAAAACAAACGAACGAAAGAAAGAAAAAGAAAGAAAGACGACGACGGGACCGGAAAACAGACACGACGCTCTCCGTACCATACGAATAGTCAGTCAGTCAGTCAGTCAATGGCTGGGCCGACTTGGCCGACTTGCCGATTCATTTGCCTTAATGGACTGGCGTCATTCGTTTGGTGTAGATTAGCCCGAGATAATGGAGCGCCCTTCACCCTCTACCCCCCATCCGACTCGGTAGATTAGTTTGATCGGATGCTACGCCCATCCCTGCGCGTTCGAACACGATGGGTGCCTGGTTGACACTCAGCGACGCTCAGCCCAGCAGCGAGATACTCTGTGTCTCTGTGATCTGACAACATTGACCGCAGTCGAAACGAAAGAGTAATCGGATAATAGTAAATACACTCTCTGGCTTATTTACAGGCGCGCGTAGACGCAGAAGCCGGCCATAGCGCGTGCAGTCGGGTCGCGTCACTGGCTACGGCCTACGCATCGTCTATCTCCCCTGTCCAGCGAGAGCAGTCTAAATAAATAAACAATATCTAGCAAACGACTTTGGACGGCTGAGTGGTGCAGCGTCACTCATTGTTCACTTGCGCGTTGTTCTCTGGGCAAAAACAAACAACTCATTAAACAAGCAGTTCCTAATTAGCTAATTTCTAGCGTGCACAAATCGTAATTGCCACAATCAATCAACGACGGCTTGTGGCAGGTGGTAGTTGCTTCGGCCATTGTCATACGGCGTTTTCCGGCAAAGCATAACGAGCAAAGATAACCGAGGTCCGGCACTTAAAACGCATGCACAATATGTTTAAACTTGCTAACTGAGCACTGTCTAAGCTTGCTCTATACTGAATATAACGATAATTTTCATAGTGGCGTTGTACTGAGAAAATATTTTCCACAGTCGTATCTCGTTTTGAGCAACACGCAACAATGAGCAAAACAGGCTAGATAGACACCAATCATTACTGTGAATAACCGGAAGACACTGTCGAGCTAAAAAACAGTATTCGTACAGCAGGAGCTCGGTGCAAAGCTCCATCTGCGTGGGAGTTTCCGAAGCATTATGGAGACGATCTCAGGGAGAATAGAAGGCGTATAGACCTTCCTTTCGAACTTTAATCGGACGCCTGGTCAGTGTTACATGAATACGATACTTCTTTTACTGCGTTTACTGCGAGAAACGTTAGAGCACTAAACAGAGGCCTAGCAATGCCCGCAGGGTCCGCAAAATTTAAAACGCTGTGACCTTTAATGACACATTGCGATGGAAACGATACAACAAACACGATTATCTTTTGTCCTAGCAATATACTTGGCTACCAAGGACTATGCGCGAGAATTAAGAGGTTTCAGCCTAGTCCAACTACTAATTAACATCTATGAAGAATCCAGTCAGGGTCTGCATTTTCTTATTCTGGCACTTTAATGTTCGCCAGTCCCAGCCCCGACCGACCTAGACTTCCCAACTGACCTCAAACTTGCAGCACTGGCCAAAGCAAACTGGCTGAAGCAACTACGTCGGTGGACATCATGAGGTAACCTGGCATGTGCGCTTCGTTGCGCCTCAACACGGGTGTTTAGCAGCTAAACGATTAGCTTGTACATTCGAGATTGTATTTGTATTGAAGGTCATGTACAACGTATTTGTTTGCGGCCTTATCTGGTGGAGCAAAGACAGCAGTTAGAGCAAACTACACGTTTTTCTGGGTCAATTGAAAGTTAGTCAAAGGCGTCCTCCTTTTAGCGCAGCCGAAGCCTTGTCGAACTCGATTATATATCAAATTATCACTTTCGTAACGTCGCACTGCTGAATTCGCATTCTCGGCGTCTCTCGAAAATGCAGCCCCTAACAATGGCTCTGTTATGTAACGTGCGGTAAACGTGCAACAACTTGCCGTCATAAGAGGCAGGATTGGCGATAGTTATGAACCTGGACGTCGCTCACCCAAAGAGGATTGGGAGCCAGACAGCGGATTGGCAATCCGGCGGGGACATCGACAACGACTATGACGTAGACAACGGCCACAACAAAGATATCGCTATAGACGAAACAAGTAATGAGGTAACACGACTAAGCTGCGTCTCATCATTATGAACTAACAAAACAATAAATAATAATAATAATAATAATAATAATAATAATAATAATAATAATAATAATAATAATAATAATAATAATAATAATAATAATAATAATAATAATAATAACTAGAAGCGGGATGGGTTGCCGAGCGCGCAGATAATGGGAAAAAAACGCAAGTACCAAGAACTGGAGACAAGTTATATCGTAGTGCCAATATCGATGGAAACAATGGGCCCGGTAAGCAAGGGAACCAAGAGATTCATCAGTGAGCTGGGCCAACGGATTACAGATCTCACAGGGAATCGGCGCGAAGGCGAGTTTCTACGGCAACTGCTGTCGCTTGCTGTGTGCCGAGGAAACGCCGGCTGTATTGTCGGTTCCATGGAATAATATTTAGGAGTTAGAAGAAGACAAGGAGTACACGTTCACACCTCACAATTGTAACATTTAAACAATATTAATAAATAATAATAATAATAATAATAATCTGCGGTATGCAGAGGTAACGCTGCCTGTATAACCGGGTCAATGTTTTGAGAGGAAGAGACTGCTACCAAGATATTTAATTATATATTAATACATGTTCAGACCTCACAATTGTATGATCAGCAATAAACAATAATAAGATAATAATAATAATAATAATAATAATAATAATAATAATAATAATAATAATAATAATAATAATAATAATAATAATAATAATAATAATTATTATATTATTATTATTATTATTATTATTATTATAGTGGAAACGGTAGCAACGTAACATCCTTCACTCCACAGTACTAGTACTACAACCTATCTAAAAAAATACTAGATAAATCTACGCAAAGCGCTTTTAGAGAATTTTCCAATGTATTGCTGTAGCACAGCGCATTAGAAGCGGTTCGCACCGGGTTTTTAGGCGCGACAGACGAGAACCCGGCAGACTTAAAGAACGTGAAGGGTTCCTAACTATGGGAGCGTTAAGGCGCATCTTCGCTGTTTGGTTCGCGTTGGCCATTTTCGCCGACGCTCCGGGGTGATGATCCGGGCTATATTACGCCAAGCGTATCGATTAACTCTGCAGAGAGAGAGAGTTAACTCAAGGCATTGTGGGAACAGGCCTAGCCTGGTAGGCGGGTGGACAACTGGAATCCTCCTTCCTTTTCCCTTCGACGCCTTCACGTTTTACACCTCAGACCTCAAGCTACCCCATCGAGCGACTCAAGAGTGGCAGGAAAACTGATATGATACACTGATGATTTAGCAATACGCTAGATTTATGCTAGAAGACGTTGCCATTTGGATGAGTCTGGCCTGCCTAGCAAAGCCGTTCGACCGGCGTCTACTAGTATGATCGAGGGTTTCCCCATAGTCTGCGTTTGGTGGCGACATGTACTCGTACAGAAGAGACGCCTTTTAGGCCAGCCTCTAACCTCTACACGAGGCAATTCCACGCACCGATGAAACAAACCTCCACCGAAGTGGCCTTCCACCTCTGCTATTGCCGCACTTTGCACACGATTGTGCAACAGACTCGCCGTGACTTTCCAAACGATACCTAGAGATTGCTTTCGTTTTACTGCCTTGTCGTGCGATCTTAACTTTTCGCTCTATCTATCTATATATAACAACACGATTTTCGTATAGTTACACTTGTTGTTTTTTAAATTACCATCCAAGCTGGGTAATAAGATACTTGCAACTCCGAATTACATCTTTGACGTACCAACTACGTTATTGAGTGAACCGCGGGACATTGTGCGCCACGGAACCTATTGCATTTGGCTTGGCGTGCCAATCATATACATTTATCGTGAGGCACGAGTAGAAACGACAAGATACCGAGCGTGGTGTTTGGGGCAAATATTGGATGTCTGAAAACAATTAAGTTACGCAAGTTACGCAAAAATCTGGGTTTTTATAAAAACATAAAGTGTAAAGCAAACAAGACAGTGTATGGTACTTTGTTTTTAAAGAATTTGGAACAGTTGTGCGCGATTGCAATTACCACTCGAAGATTTAGTGGAAAAAGAGCCAGTAGAAACTTCCAGTCGGAGCCAACAACAAGGTTTGCTTTTAGCCAAATGAAATCGATTGCTTCGGATTGTTCCGCGCGTTCCTTTTTTACATTCATTGGAAACGTATCTAGTTTCTTTTTGGTCAGGCTTTGAGAAATAGTCGCAGATATTCTCGGTTCGTCGTGTTGAACACGCTCCTGAAAAGCCAAATCTAAATCAGTGCCCAACGACACGAGATATATATTCTTATAAACGGATTCCCGTAAAAGAAATACGTAAAACGATAGTTCTGGGTTAAAATATTTACCTATTTTTACTTACAAGCAGCATATTAAATCGACGTCGAAAGATTACTAAGCCATGGCTTTATTCTCTTTTCTACAAAGAGAGGCAGTTCACACGCCAAGCATACGCGAGAAACTTTCCTGACTTGAGACGGCTATGCCAACATTTTACAGCCAGATACAACAGGGGTGGTATGGGCGCGCATTGCGAAGGCGTACGTCACATATCCCCGTATCCAGAAATTGCATTTTTTTTTTGGGCGGTCTTCACAACGGTATCCGCACAGGCGACTTTGTCCAGGGCAAGGCCAGATGTCGACTTCTACGGGATGGGGAGGGGTTTAGTGGCTGGCACATTAAAAGCTGTTCGCTGCCAGCACAGCGTGTGCATTAGGAATTGCCAAAACGGTTCATAAAAAAAACGACAAAAATGCTTTTAGCATCAAACATGCTAGTGGAATACTTTGTGTTGTTGCGAAGTTAGTTGCAAAGTTGGCTGGTTTCGTCTGACACAATTCTCCGAAACGTACCCAGCCTTCCTTCAGTAGCATCCGAAAAAAAACAGAATTCATTCCGAAATTAGTAGGTATGCTACCAGCTCTCTGTCGTCTGCTTTCTGAACAAATGCCCGAGAACTCGCGGTGTGGCCAATCTGCACCCCTACGATTATTCCTGCAGGAAAATACAAATTTACCATCGCCATGGCTTGGTACAGCAAAGAAAAGTTATTTACACAGCCTATTGGCGGTCCTTCTAACAAAGCATCCAGATGGTTTCCTGGAGGAACAGAGAGGACAAAGCTTAACTGCAAGGCTGTTATTATTAGTCGGCGACCTACCGTTGGCAGTTATGAATTAACACGGTTTTGTGCAGGTAGTTCAGTATGAAGTAATAATGTACTTGTCTAATAGGTTCTACCGATAGAAATAACCGATTATAAGATAGGAAGCCTTAGCCACGTTAACACACATACACACATACATATGTAGTACAAATTACATAAACATTTTCTGATGAAATTAATGCTGTAAAATTTCGAACAAAATGGCAGAAGTAGCCGCTGGACTTCCTTTCCAGCGGGGGTTCCTCGTTATTCACGCGAATTATCCGTGCTACGGGCACCTTTCTTGCAAATAGAGAGTTGGTCAGATGTGAAAACCCTTTACAGTAATATTTCCTTGGTCCGTTGATCTTGGGATGCAAGGCGTACAATATATCTTATAGGGCAATGAGTTAATATTATCATATTATTGTGGTCTGTTCAAGGACTGACAAGGCTTATTACTAACACGGATAAGTGACAGCCTCCGACACCGGACTAACTGGTTAACGCCTCGGGCCTATTCCGCCAGGGATATTGGTCGGGATGCCTGCTGCTTTGGCTTAATAGACATAATGAAGAGAGAGAGAACCTTCACACGAAGTTGAGCCTATGCATGGAATACCAGGTTGCAAGAACGGGTTATTGAGATTGTACCGCATTTATCATATATGGGGCTTGAACTCTTCCGTAACGGGAAGTCGCTTTTGCAGCGCGTCCAAGAACTTGTCACTAAAGTCTTATTTGCGACGTATGCGGTTAGTGATCCTGACAAGCTGCCACTATAAGGCGCTGCGTGTTGACTTGAAGATTACACCGATTGCAACTGCGTTACTGCGTTCACTTGGGGTGCGACAACCTGTCGCCTTCGGAACTGGAACAGCTTGACAGGCTAAAGCCAGCCTTAGGCGTGCACGAATGAAGTTGAAATAGATTGGTCTACTTTGCCGCAAGGAGCTCACTTCTTTTGGCGGTTTGAAGCGAAGATTAAGTTCTAAGGAATCTCTTTTCAGGAGGAGTTTCTTAAGGACCGACGTATTAAAAAGTATCCTGCTGAATTGGGAATGTAAAATAATAAAAATAAATTTCGACTTTTACAGAAGCCAAGCTTTAGCGCTCAAAAGATGGACGTCTCGGCAATACAAGAGCCGATTTAAAATACATTTTTACGCAGTACATGGTTCGCATCATTGAATATTATATTTCAGAGTCAGCCGCCTTTGTGGAGAAACCTGTTCGACATAAAATTTGCTACTCTCGGCAACTAACTAGGCTACGGCAGCTTGCTTAACGTATATACACGATGCTGGACTCATACAACCCCTAATAGAAACATTAGTTTTCTAATGAACTCCAAATGTGCAAATTTTAATAAAGATCGCATGCAAAGGGTATATGCTGCGCCAGGATCGAGCCCGCTACCCCTAGCGTAAGAGTCGCCATTCACCTTTACCATTCCCGTTGACAATTATCATGATAGTCCTAATGTTGGCGCAAATGCTTTTTAGAATCTTTTAGGTAGAACCGACACAATGGCTTGCTTGTGCAATAAATATGCATGCATTTGCAAAACCCACGCGACTTTGAAAAGTATCTAATACTAAAACTAAAATCTAACTAAAAATCTTTTTCAACTAACCTAGTTACCCTCACCTTATGTTTGAACTTTTTGTGGAAATGCTACGGCTTTATTTATGGCAATACTCGCAAATGTTGCATCCTTATACGTTTTTTAGCATGTAGTGGATGACCATGCAAAGAAACAAATAGCGTCATCGCAGGATGTCCTTATATGAAGGTTGAGCAAGCTGAACATTGTAGCCATAGCGCTACGATGTGGTAAAATTGTTTAGCGGAGAACACGATACGATCAGGCCTCATACCGTCGATATTTCTCGGGTGACCCATATTAACGGACAGATAAGCAATGTAACGGAACAGATATCGCCTGCCACTGATTGGCGCTGAGGAACGGATCGTATGGGCGTTGGCATCATTACAAACGTTACAAGCTAAGTTATAAAAAATATGCAGTAATGTGTGGAAAACTAGCATAGGATGAATATAATAGTGAAATAACTCGGCGTGCGTCACATTTATGTATGTTGCATTTTTTTTGCTGGAAAAACACACTAATAGGCCTGCATAGACAGGTTTACAACGTTGTATAAAGCAAAATACTAGTAAACACAAACCAAACTAGGTGGGCAAGTTTCTAAACTTTATGGACAGTGCAGCATGCACGCAAATACATTGTGTTAAAATCATATAGCAAGCTTTAAATGCCTCAATTATAATTGTAGTGCTAGCGGAAGCTATGTAAATCTTCGTAGCAATGTGTGTTGTGGCTCAGCTTAAGATGTTACTTTGATCATCAATGATGAAAACCTATGTGCAAAAATCTACGACGCTGTGTGATAAGCAGAGAAGGTTAAGCATAAATGAGAAACATAGAAATCATGCAGGTAGAATTTACTGAAAATTTATTTTTGGCTCAGTATGATCTGACGCTGTTAAATTGCTGGGTCTTATGCCTAGCAATCATCTAGTAACTAACAAAATCTAACTATGATTTCTAAACGTCGTCCATAGTCAAATCGCCTGCATTGCAAGCTCCAGAATAACCATGCAAGATAAACGGTTATCTTGAAGGTGCAATTTATTGTAACCGTTTTACTGCTCGGCACTCTGCAGTCCAAGTGCCAATAGCAGAGATCCTATTACCGCTTATCTGATGCGGCAACGGGTCAAGCAATGTTCGTGGCGACGAATTGAAGTAGTGTCTCTGGCTTCTCTTCATTCTGTATCCTAGTGTATTCTAGCTGTTGGTCGGTGGCCAGCGAAAGCCAGCGCATTAGAGCAATTTGGTATCTAATAAAATAAAGGCCCTTTTGTGATTGTTTTGAATCGTATTGAAACGTCATGACAGCTAAGTGCTGCTAATAAAAACACAATTATTACAAACAATTCTCAATTACGTTTCTTCGCCGAAACGCTACCACGGCGGCGGCGAGTTCGTTGACGTGCCATAACGTCAAATCGTCAGACAGACCTAACCGGGTTGTTTTGGCCGCAATCCGCACACCGCAAGCCAGCGACAGGAGAGATGCCACATGAACATGACAGAGGGCGCAGATGGGGTAGAGCAGACGGTGCCGGAGTAGTACTGCTAACAACCGCCGGAGTACGATGGCCGATCTATTGGGCGGTGTGCGTCCTCTTGATTGGACGACCAATGGTTACGCCAACCGTGCTACAGTAGGCCGAGGATCGCGAGCAAAAAAAAGCCTCAATTCGAGGAGTGCCGGAGTGTGCCGCAGCGAGAAGAAGCCTACGGAGGCCCGTACAGTAGTAACAAGATTATATGGAGCCGCCGCCCGCGTCTCTCTGACTTACGAGCCCCGAGGAGCGGCTGAAATCGAACAGAGGCGATTAGAGCCGTGCCAGTAGAACCTTGCGCTAGTAGAACGGAGCACTCTTGACACAAGCTCCCGGCAGCTCCGACATTGATACTAGCGAACCTACAATTGTTATGGCTCTCCCTCTTCGAGAAGGCCGTCGGAGAAGGAAACAGAGGGAGAGAGAGTGAGAGAGAGAGAAAGAAAGGCCGAGGCGAGAAGGGGCAGGCGCGCGGGGCAGACCGCACAGGCTAAATGCTAAGCAGACGAATAGTAGAACCCGGAAAAATGTGAGGATGTGTGAGGAAAGAGATACAGGAAGAAATTGGGATAAATTGCTGAAGTGAGAGAAGCTGGATAATTGGAGGCAAGAAACAGACAGGGCCAAAGGGAGAGACAAAAAGCGATGAAAGGGCAGAGAGAGATTCATGTGTGTTCGAAAGCGAACAACGGTCGAACACAGCTAAAACAAAAGGACAACGGAGCAAGAACACAAGGACACTAGTGGAAAGACGTAGACGCTGTAGCTGGCGTAGCAACGTAGCTGGCGCAGAAGTGGTGGTAGTGGTGGTAGTATCTAAGGTCGTAGTGGTAACACTTACAGAAGTAGCGCTAGGTTTCGCTCAGCAAGGCTATTGCGGGAGGACCAGTCAATGTTGTAATCCAGCCGCAGCGTAGCCGCAAAGTAGCGGGACGACGGATAAAGGCAAAAGAAGACAAAAAAACAGGGTAGAAAAGAAGAAGAAAACGCAGCAGCAGCAGCAGAGGGAAACTGAACAAGAGAGAGGAATAGGAGATGGAGGAGGAGGGGGAGAGAGGGAATAATAGGAAAAACAAAAGAAACACAGAACCAAGAAGCTTAATGGCCTTGCGGAAAACCAAATCTAGTAGCAATCAGGCCATTCAAGTACTTCAGCTTGTCTCCTCTTTTGCAGCTGTCCTCGTGTTCGTCGTCAGCATCAGCGTCTTCACCGTTTCCTCGCTGCCAATGCCGTCTTCGTTACGTTTTCTAGTTGCCACATCCGCAGTCATCAACATTGCCTCGCCGTTTGCGGATTACTGCAGCCGCTAAGCGGAGCGGACTCACGAGAGAAGGCAGATCAAAACAGAGATTAAGAGAGAGAGAGAGAGCGAGAGAGGGGAGAGACTGGGGTGACTGTTCAGATAACCGCCGAAACACCGACAAACTCAGCGGGTTTCGCCAAGAGAATTGGGAACCTCCTCTCAATATGGTACGAGTGACAGTACTCGCAGAGGTATGGTGAGGGCGGCGGAAAGGTGTTTCGCTGGCAATTCTCGTCCAACCGGCTTGATGCCTTATGCAGACGGCGTGACAACAACGGCACGCGACGAAACGATGCAAAGACGGTGGCCCCAGCACAAATAGGCATTATGTGGAAAGTTGCAGAGGTGAGTGTGGAATGGTTGTGGCTGCTGTGTGGTGGTTGTCATACTTAGAGAAATATGTAGGAAGACAGCAGTAACAGTGCTGGTCGTAGTAGCGGCATAATTTGGATAATTTCCTGCCGAATCACTTTGCACCCGTTAGAGTTGTAGCAATCATCGGTAAAGGATTTTCTTCAACTGATAGCAGCAGTACATGTGTGACTTGCGCACTTTTAGTTTACCCACCCGCGTGCGCAAGGCTAGTATGTTTCTATGCGAGCACGTTTTCTAGGCGTGAGGGCAATGAACACTATATACTCGCGCGCTCTCTAGCTCGCAAGCTGCAAGACGTACCAAGCTTGTCCGACTAGGGCTTACTCTGTGTTTTCCTAGATGTCAGTGCACCTTGATGATAACTTGATTGTCTCTATCAGATAGTTGAATATTTGCGCTGTGGGCACAGGGCACGGTTCGTTTTGGTTCTATCTCGCGCTAACCGAAGACAGAAGGTCCAAGTTATCCGGATCCAGTCCACTTGAAAGCCGCTCAATATTGGAAGTTCTCAAGGCTATGTGTTCAGGTCGTTTGTGTTTCTGGCCCCATAGAATTTTGTTCGTCTAAAAGTTTAAATAAAAAATCCCGGCACACACATAGCGTTGTCAGATGGTACCACATGAGTATTCAGCGTTGACCACCTGCATGCTGATTGATTGATTTATGGATTTATTTTTAATTTAACTATAAGGGATTTATATTTATGGATTTCAGAAACAGATTTTCGTACAATGCATTCCAAAGAATTCCTATACAAAATTGTGAAAAGTTCGTACTCTCAATTTGGTCCTTATCTGGTTTCATTCAATTATTCTGCCTCCACTGTCTTCAAAATGTTTAAATCTAGATGTCATGGAACTTTACTTAAATACGTTTTTTTAAATAGAGAAGCCTAGAACGACATACACATTCCAGCCTAATGTATATATATATATATATATATATTTGAGTCTAAGAAGAAAATGCCTATTGCTTTTGAGATTCCACAACTTGCTGTAAAATTATGATCCGATACAAACGTTTACTCTTCTGCAGGAAATACACTAAATGTCCCGCTACGTTTTAACAAGCGCTAAAGTCACACGACCCCAGTCAACGAGTGGAGTGGATTAATTAATCTCTCAGAAGTGTTTGAATCTTGCTTTACATAAAACAAGATATGCGCCCGCAAAGGGTTGAAAAAGCCATATTAGTCCAAAATTCACCAACACAAAAAAATGGATTATCGAATTGTAATAGTTGTTGACGGCAATCGACAACGCGCGCCTGGAGAAACAAACACTTTTCGCTAAGACCAAAAAGATGCACTAACAGCTCAAACCGCTATTTCCGCGAAATGCCACTTTCCGGTTCTGTGTATTGCCATGCCGAGTCGGCAAAATGAGCTAAATGTCGTATCGTGTCCGAGCCCCAATCCCGTAGCAATGAGTATGTAAATATAGCACTTTTTTTTGAGTGGACACCCTCAGACCTGTCACTAGAAGACGAGCGTTTTCCGTGCCCCACTTTCGTTTCCTTGTTTCCTCAAGTGGTTCTTTCCAGAGGGCAGGAGAAACGGCCCTGGCCCGTTCGCTCTATTCTCTTTCAGCCCGTATCACTCTATCTCTTTGCAAACACTTCACTGGTCTCAAAGCGTTGTCGAAGGAAAAGGCCGTTGCCCCACTGGCCTTTGGATCTATCCCCAACGCTGGCGTTTCCGATCTGCTATTTCGTGCCAAAGCCGTCCTGCGCTGGGCGCTTCGCGAACGAGTTGCGGCCATGGTGATAGTGTGGAAATCAACAACCAGTGTATTGCTCACGCAAATACCTACACATACGATCCCGTATATATATATATATATATATATATATATATATTTCTTGTTTAAAAACTCTTCCTTCCACACTAATAAGATGTCTATGTGACGTTTGGTTCAGTGAATTTAGAACAATGGCTCTTACTACTTTCTTTATTGTCCTTTGCTCACTCGAATATTAGCCTAGTTAAAAGCCGTATTATCTAGTCAGAAATAGAGTTTTAGCATCGTTTAGCATGCTCTAAACCCCATACGGTTTGATTAGATATATATATATATCTTCTGCAACCGGCCTTATAATCGTTAATTTCTAAACACACGCAAAGTTTTCATTTTGAGCATAAGAACCGTTTTCAAACAGGTAATTAAAGTAGCGCACTGTTTCTGCCGCCCTTATTATTACGTCGTGACAGACCAAAACACCATCAACAATAATGAGATTAAGTTTTAGGTTCTACTTGCGCATATTCCATAATGAAGCAGAGCAAAATTATTAGTGGTTATTGCGTTTGATTAATTGATGACTATACCCATTGATTGTGATCTTCTTGTTTTTCTTCTTTTCAAAACATAGAATGCGAGGAGCACCTATCAGCAGGACGCGCAATGTTATTAAGCAGGTTCGCATATTCGTACGCGACCTGCATTTACACTTGGACCGCATGTATCATTTAGTCCAGAGGTTGTATTAGAATTATTTCGCTGTAAGCTATACATTCGACTATTATGCAATTTAGTAATTTGTTTATGTTACCCCAGTTGGTTTTGTCGCTCGATGTAACGAACCATCAGGGCACCTTGTGCAACAGTGGCACTATACACGGCCGTTATTAGTACCATTATTACATTCAAAATATTAACGGATCACAGTCATACTGTACATATGCCGAAATTAACCGCTGATTGTCAATCGTTGTTGTTTTGTTCCGCAATTGTGCTCGACTCCTATTGTTGTCTCGATGCGTTAGATCACTTTAATTTCACTTAATAGTTGAGCATACACGCAGGGTATCTATCTACTGGCGCGCTGCCTGCGACCTGACAAATTGTATGCGGACAGAAATGAATCGGGCAGTTGAGGTGGCTGAACGCTAGCACAAAAATTGTTCAGCCGTAATAGGTTTGCGTCACGTTTCTAAACTCGGTGTTCGCATTCGTTTTGTAGCCGAGAACGTAAACTAGCATGCTAGTAGAACAGAAGATGCAGATGCTCTGACGGCAAGAGTATCTACGTGCGCCGAAAACTTTCCCTGCCTCGAAGCCGAAAACTAGCCGCGTATTTCCATTAATAACCGTTAGAAGTGCTTTTAGTTAGATGCCTGCCTGCATCATTTGACTTTGCACATTTAACTTCTACTGCCGACATGCTACACATTGCTCTACTGGCCTGGGCCTGCTGCTAGATGGTCCGGCGGAGCAACGTACGTTTAATTAATGCTTCATTAACTTGCGGCAAACTATTGCCCAGCGACGCAGCAGCCATATATAGATAGAGCTAGCTCTCTTAGATAGTTAGTTAGCTATTCACTGTTGCCAGTGGACACTGGCTACGTAGACATGCGTACAGTAAACGTACATATCGGATCGGAGTACCATAGTTGTTTCGTTGATCATCATCATCATCATTCGCCCAGCCACGAAGCGAGAACGAATGAGGTTATTTCTGTGGTGGTTGTTTTCGTTCGTTCTGGTTGTATATTGCTCTTCTGCTGCTGCTGCTGCTTTTGCTACGTTCCGCTGATAGCCAACAGTGGTTGTTGCCAGTGGTTGTGTTATATGTCCAGTGACGAGACCGCGATGACCCCAGGCATGCATTAGATGCTATCACACGTGCATCTTGGCCTATGATACGCGTTTAAAAATGTGGTTGTCAGAGCGCCGAAAACAAAGCCAACAAATTCCGAAGCTGGGTCGCGGGTCACCGAAAAATTGATTTTTTTGCTGCTCCTGCTGCTGTTGCTGCTGCTGCTTTCGCCACTTTCATCGTCCCAATACTACCCACCGAGCGGTATCAAGGTATGGAAAACAGGTAACAAAAGATCAAGAAGGAGAGCCTAAAAGGAACAAAACTTGAGAGGAACAACGAAAAGAAACAACGTCTGCAGGGGTCGCACTTGTAATAGTAGTAGTAGTAGTAGTTAGTAGTAGTCGTGTAGTTCGATCGTTTTCGCGTGACACAGCCGTTGTGCGCGGGCGTCGTGTTTTGGGCCGTGTGACCACCGTGTGAGCGTCCGACAGTAGTCGCCGAAACAGCAGCGCACCTACATAGGGAGCACCTAGAGCATCGAATCCCTTCCAGCATTAGAACAACATAACGATCGGCTTCTACAAGATTTTGCGACGCGACACGATGGGAACGGCGGCACGCAACCAGCAGAAGCAGCAGCAGCATTTGCACTGCAGTTGTTACGACACTCATTTCGAACTTCCTTCCCACGGACAACGGCCTACGGCTTCGATAAGTCGTCGACTGGGCTCCTTCCGCCGGAATTCGGCGGCGACTGCCGAAACGCCATAACATCCGGGCGAGAGCTACCGCTACGACTGCTACCCAAGTCGCCTACGCTAATAGGGGGTTAGAGTCGCCGCCTGCCCAGCGTGTCGAAGCAAGGCTTGCCCTCTGCTCTCGGCTACATACAGGTGGAAAGGTAAGAGAAAAATGATCTGCTTAATTATCCCGTGCAGCTCCAGTGCTGGCTGTGTCTGCACAGATATATATATATATATATATATATATATATACAGATATATATATCCTCAGTGGTCGGTTTCGGTTCACTTAGAGCTGGTCACGCCGCGACCCAAGCAGAAACGAACAAGATGAACAAATATGCCGAACTGGCAAGAGCCCATAACTTCAGCCCAGTGGCCTTCGAAACCTTGGGACCACCGGGCCCCTTGACTGAAAGAATACTTACTAAATTGGGCGAACGATTAAAGATAACTACTGGGGACAAGAGAGCCGCACAATTTTTGCGCCAAAGACTTTCCATTGACGTCCAGCGGGGCAACGCGATCTCAGTTTTGGGGTCGCTTGCCGAATGGTGCACACCAGGGCTGTTATAGGCTGAAAGTTAACACGTTTACTTACACAGGATTGTAATATAATTGGGTTAATAAAATAATTATATATATATATATATATATATATATATATATAGTATATATATATATATAGTACTATATATATATATATATACATATATATTATGTATGTATATATATATATATATATATAATATATATGTGTATTATATATACATATTATATAATGTATATATATATATACACATATATGAATGTATATATATATATATATATATATATATAAATATATGTATATGTAAAACTAATTATAATATATAAATATATGATATATATGTATATAACGTGCACCGCGCCGACGTGCGGCGGGCGTGCACAGCGCCGACGTGCCGGACGAGCGCGCACCGCGCCCAACGTGCGGCGAGCGCGCACCGCGCCAACGTGCGGCGAGCGCGCACCGCGCCAACGTGCGGCGAGCGCGCACCGCGCCAACGTGGTACACAGGTGATACCTTTAGTGGTACATGTGTGATACTGTGGTACATCTGTGATACAGATGTACCATTTGTGATACTTCGGTGGTGCCTTTGTGGTACTTTTCGCATCCAGCCCTGCCTGAGGCTGACCTCTTCGAGGTCGACACCGGATAAAGGGGGAGAACGATGAGTGCCCCAGGAAACGGGGGGGCGGGCGAGATAGATAAGGGAGGGAACCCCTTCAGGGGTAGTAGGGCACTTCTCAGAACTCCTGAGGGAAAGGGTAGTCAGGGAGAGGGCCCAAGCGGGGTAACTAGGATGGAGGAAGAAGGGGCGGCCACACCGACGGTGCTGGTGCCCAACTCGGACACGGAGACTGAGGACCCAGAGGCAAGCATGGGGAGGGGGGACCAAAGCCATGCGGATAAGGAGGACAATGACAAGAAGGGAAATAGCAAGGCGGGTCAAAAAAGGGCGCGTCTCAGCACACCTCCTAAAGAAACGGACAAGGACGCCGCAAAAACAGGGGGCAAAAAGTGGCTTAATATTCTGGCTAACAGGTTGAAGGGATACACTTCTGGGGAGCTGCCTGTTTCGCTGTGGCCGGCTGAGGAACCAGTAGTCGAGGACTACGACTCAGCTTTAGCCAGCCTACTCACCTGGACGGGGGTGCTAGACCAGCTATGCGGAAAACACCCTACCACCAAGGGAGAAATCAAGATTGCGGTTAAGGAGTTGGGAAAGGCGGCTAGAAGGATTAAGAGGCAGGGCAAAAAAAGGGATATACGGGAGGAGGATAAAAGGGCGGAACACATAGGAATGATTACCCGGCTTGAGGGGGAAAACTCTGAGATGAGGACCAAAATAGAGGGATTTCAGCGGGAGGCTGAAGAAATGAAGGCTAGAATAGAGGGGCTTCAGCAAAAACTATCTGAGGGAAAGCTCCGGGGGGGAGAAGGGCCAGGAGAGACGGCAAAAAAAGCCGCGGATAGTGCTCCCCTGTGCTCCAGATGCGGTAAGGAGATGAATGAAGAAAGGGCCGAGGAGCTTAGGG
The DNA here is from genome assembly GCA_003439945.1 of Dermanyssus gallinae. Classification (NCBI taxonomy): domain Eukaryota; kingdom Metazoa; phylum Arthropoda; class Arachnida; order Mesostigmata; family Dermanyssidae; genus Dermanyssus; species Dermanyssus gallinae. Next base: position 85,954 of record QVRM01000581.1, on the reverse strand, counting down.
TAGCCCAGGTTATCGCTGAGCTTGACACAGCCCTTCAGGCGGCTCAGTCGGATGAAGAGCTCCTCACGGTTCTCCAGAAAGACTGGCCCGAGAAGATGTTCCAGAGGACCTCGCTAACCCAGCAAGGCATCTTGGCTCAAAGAGGGACTCAGCGTTGCTGGCCCAACTAGCGATGCAGTTCCCCTCGGCCCCAGAGGCAGCCAAAGTCCCGGTGGACAGGCTCGCGGTTCTCCGGAGCAGGGATGCCTTGGAGCTGGAATGTGATGAAACCGAGGATACTCCCATGAGTGTCAAGTGCACGTCACGCACTTTAGTCGTTGGAGTAATCCCTGAAGGGGCGCCAGCAGGCGGGTTTCTCAGGCTACTCACTAAGGTGGTACTGAAAGCAAAGGCGGAGCTAAATGAGGAGAGGTTTACCCTTCAGGTGCCGGAAGAGTACCAAACTGACGGCACACGAAGGGCCCTTGAGGCCCTCTGCCGCCGGGTGGGCTGTGACGCCGAGTTAGTCACTTCATAAACTCCCACAGGTGGGTCGATAAAGCATGGTAGTGCTGGGCCCCTCTGGTTCAAAGCACGATCAGGATAAAGACCGCTGAGGAGAAGACCTTTGAAGAGACCCTACAGAGCGTCCGGCCTTTCGTTCAGCCGGGGGTGACGGGCCTGAAGGTTGGCGGGGTCTCCAAAACCAAAGAAGGGGACCTGGTTATAAAGGTCTGGGAGAGCAAGGCCGGCGCCGGGAGCTCTTTCGCCGACATTCTCCGGAACAGCTCCAACATGGAGGTTGATCGGAGGGTAGGCGGGGTCCCCAAGACCATTGTTCTTCGGAACATTGACCCCTTCGCCGACAAAAAGCAGATAGAAGCAACGCTACGGCAGGCGTTGGGGCTGTCCGAGGACACCCCCTGTTCGCACTGAAGACCCCCGCATGGGGAAAAATGGCTATTGGCAGTGTCTGGCAACGCTGCCATCAGCTGCAGCTGCCAGGCTTTTGTCCAGACGGAGCATCACCATTGGAGGCTCCGTTTGCAGACCTGAGGAATGGGTCTCCGTGCCCATGTGCTACAATTGCCGGGGTGCGGGACACATGGCGAAGGACTGCAAAGAGCCGAAGGTAGACGCCAAGCGATGCTATCGGTGCGGAAACGAAGGTCATCTCGCGAGGGCATGCGACAATCCCAACTCTCACTGTCACGTCTGTGATAAAGAGGGGCACTCGGCGGCCTCAACGGCCTGCCCGGCGTTTGCTAAAGCTCTGCAGGAGCGACGCGAGGCTGTAAAGCAGAGGGCCATACAGCGGACAGAAGAGGAAAGAAAAAGGATAGAAGAAAGGGAGAGCAAGTTGGCTAAGAAGGAGCGGAAACTGAAGGCCAGGGTGCCAACAGTCGATGAGGACGGTTTCAAGGCGCCTAGGACGAGAGCCAGGAGGCAATAGGTTAGTTCCGAGGGGATCGAGGGAGGGACAGGTAACAATCACAATGATTAGGGTCATACAGGTCAACCTGAACCGATGTAAAGCACCCCACGCCCTGCTGGACCAAACAATCCAGCATAGGGGTATTGAGCTTGCTCTAGTATTGGAACCGAACAAAGGCATTGCACTCCGGAAGGGTGTTATCAGCCTTGATACGGGACATGACTCAGGCACCTGGTGGACGGGGAATAGTAGGCATTTATCGGCTAGAAGTCGGGGTTCCGGTTCAGGGTTCGCATGGGTAGAAATAGAAGGGCTAGGGGTTTTATATTCTTGCTATTTTTCACCAAATAGGGAACTTAGGGAGTTCAATGTGTTTCTCGATAGTCTGGGGCAGAGCCTACGCGTTCATGCGGGTAAGGGAATCGTCCTCACCGGGGACTTCAACTCAGCCAGCGTCGGGTGGGGCAGCAAAACCACAAATGATAGGGACCAGGTACTAGAAGAATGGATGGCAGAAAATGGGTTGCTTTTAGTAAACGACGGGAAAGTACCCACATTCTCGCGGGGAAACCAGAAGTCTTTCGTGGACCTCACGATGGCGAATGACATAGCCTTCCCAAAGATATCGGGTTGGCAGGTTGATGAGGAGGAAAACGGAAGTGACCACAGATACATCCTGTTTGAGGTCGCTACCCCTCCCGAGCCAGCTGCCACTCCGCGCAGACGCTGGCAGATGCGCAAGCTAAACCAGCGGGTTCTGGCGGAGAAGATTGACGAGGGCTGTCGACAGCTGTCAGAGGAAACCACGGATGAGACCCGGATTGCAGCTGTTCTCACAACGGCCTGTGAGAAGGCAGGCCCCCGGACCAACTCTGGGCGCCGCCGGCGGCCGGTGCACTGGTGGAACCAAGAAATTGGCGAAACACGTCGTAAATGTACTAGACTAAATAGGGCTTACACTAGACAGCGCTCATGGCTGAGTGAAAGAGTCGCCCGAGGGGAGCAAGGGTGGACGGTGGACGAGCGATCGGCCGACCTCCTGGCGTCTTACAAAGCTGCCAGACGGACATTGCAGAAGCTTATTGAGAAGAGTAAGGCGAAATCTTATAAGCTTTTGATAGAAGAGGTGGCAAGGGACGTTTGGGGTCGGCCCTACCGGATCGTCTCGGCCAAGCTCCGGAAACCACCTCCTAGACTACCACCGGATGTGCTGGAGAAGACGGTTCGCCATCTCTTTCCGGACCATCCGTGGAGAGGAGAGGAGGAGTTTCTGGTTGCCCCGGAAGACATTCCGGAGGTAACGTTAGATGAGGTCGAGCGAGCAAGGAAAAGGTTGACACCCGGAAAGGCACCCGGCCCGGACGGAGTTCCCCCTGGAGCGGCGAGGCTGCTAGTGAAGCGCTGGCCAAAAGTCTTTCAGACTCTGGCCAACAGACTTCTAAGAGAGGGGCGTTTTCCGAGGCTGTGGAAGAAGGCTAACCTGGTCCTGATCCCGAAAGGGGGAGGGAATGCCCCTGCAGGAGAGCCTGCCTACCGTCCCATATGTCTTCTCGACACTATGGGTAAGATCTTGGAGAACGTACTGGTTGACCGGCTCAACGCCGAGATCGAAGCCAAAGGGGCTCTATCAGAAGCACAGTATGGCTTTCGGAAGGGACGGTCCACGTTCGACGCCCTGGCAAGAGTACTGAGACGGGCAGGTGAGCAGCTAACGAAGACCCCCAAAACACGGGACTTTGTGCTGCTCATTCTCCTAGACGTCAAGAACGCCTTTAACTCAATGAGCTGGAAAGTGGCAATGCAAGCGATGGAGCGCAAGGACATCTCGCCCTACCTTCGTCGAATCATAGCATCGTACCTGTCGGAGAGAGGCCTGCTGGCCGGCGATCAGAGCTACGCAGTTACTGCAGGGGTCCCGCAAGGATCGGTTCTGGGACCGGTCCTGTGGAACCTCGCCTATGACGGGGTTCTCGAGCTGCAGGGTCTGCCTAGGGGTGTCGAGATGGTCGGTTATGCCGACGACTTGGCCCTTCTGGTCACGGCCCGTAGTACGGGAGCATTAGAGTCAGCCGCCAATGAGGCCTTGCTGATGGTGACAGACTGGATGGAAGACCATTCATTAAAACTGGCACCGCACAAGACTGAGGCGCTGTACCTAACAGGCAGAAAAATGACCAAAAACATACAGGTCGAAGTAGCAGGTCACCCAATTGTTTTGGGAAAAAAGGCAAAATACCTCGGGGTGATACTCGACAAGGGACTGACTGGCGCAGCGCACATACAGCACGTGTCAGCAAAGGCCCGAAAGGTGGCCAGCAATCTGGCGCGCCTGATGCCAAGAGTCGGAGGAGTTGGAGAAGAAAAGCGCCGCCTTTTAGCAACTGCTGCAGAATCCGTCGCCCTTTACGGAGCACCGGCATGGGCAGGCAGGGCACTTAGAACGGCATGCAACAGGAGAAAGCTGAGGTCGGCGCAACGGCCGGTGGCCATAAGGGTCTGCCGCGCATTCCGTACCGTGTCGACTGAGGCACTACTTGTCGTGTCCAAGATGCTGCCATGGGATTTGCTGGCCGGGGAGCGAGCAGAACGAGCGCTGGACGGTGATCTAGACCCCACACGGGCTAGATTAGCTACTTTGGACTCTTGGCAGAAAGAATGGGTGAGGGCAGCAGCTCCTGGGGGGGGTCACCAAGGGTCGCTGGACCAAAAGTCTGATCCCGGAGATACGGCAATGGTACGACTGCAGACACGGCGAGCTATCTTATTATGCGTCCCAGGTGCTGACCGGCCACGGTCAGTTCCAGACGTATATGGTTAAGATTAACAAAGTTCAAGTCGACTCCTGCGTACTATGCGACTCGGGGGAACCGGATGATGTAGAGCACACTGTTCTGCATTGTGGGGCCCTCTGGGAAGCGCGGGAAGCGGGGGCGGCCGCTGTGCGAGGCCGACCAGTCAACGAGGTCGTCACCCATATGATGACTTCAGCGGCGGCCTGGAAAGAAGGTATTGCCTACTTTGATGCGATCATGTCCACAAAGGTGGTCAAAGAGACTGCCAGGAGAGCTCGTCTAAACGTCCACTCAGGCTCCGGTCGAGAGGGGGAATCTGTAGACGGGAGGCGGGTGGGTGATAGGCAGGCGGACCAGGCTAGGCAAATACAGCAAAGGATTCCCCAGATGATGACTCTCGACGCACCCACAGGCGGGCGGGCTGCGGAAGGTATCAACGGCCTTCTTGAAGTCGCCGCCCCGCACCAAAGCGGGCTAGCGCGACTGTAGGAAGGCTGGAGTAGGGAGGAGAGGCAAACTGGCCACTCCCATGGATACGAAGCGATGCCTAGCAGTTACCGTGTCCTGGGGGTGGGGGGGGAGGCGGGTGTTAGTGGGTTGTGAGTCCCACACTAGTCACTGGCTGTGGTGGCGCATGTACATCACGATTCCCGTAATCCCCCATATTAATGCTGAGAGGTTTCAGCATATAAAAAAAAAAAAAAAAACATATATATATATATATATGTATATATACATATATATATATATATATATATATATATATATATATATATATATATATATATATATATATATATATATATATATATATATATATATATATATATATATTAAATGACTGCCGTATTTGTGTCTTGTTTTGTGCATTAGAGAACATGGTATTTTAGAGACCTAGTCTACTTAGCAACTCTATTTGTGAACATTGTATTCTGTTTTTTTCATCATCATTGATCTAAATGTGTATATTCGTCTGTATATAGAACAATTGTGTTACTCAGATTTGTATATTGCTTACCCATCTAGAATTATAAAACAATTAAGGAGGTTCTTTTTAATTCTAGACCATCCGCCGTCCCCTATGAGTTAAATCGCCATGAGGCATATCTTCAATGCACCGAGGGCAGAACATGTCGAGATATTTAGGGTTTTCCCAACAACAGTCCTTCAGCGGTATGGTTTATTTATATTATTGTTTTATTTTGCCATATCTTTGCATTTCAAGATGGTACATAATTACAATACAGTCGTCATTGTATACAATTTAAACACTACATCGACCGTCCCACCGGGTGAAAAAGTGCAAAGACCGCCGATGCGTCTGGCAGCTGCGTGGTCTTAAGCGAATACCTGCGAGCAGAACTGGCAACGACATTGATCGCCAACTTGGTGAAATCAAGTTGGCGACCGGTATGGTTTATCATCATTTCTCACTGAGCATCGCTCCAAAAAAAATTTGATCAACAACGGGGACCGAACAGGCACCACCCTGGCAGATGCTCACCCGTCTGGAGCCCATACTTGTGCAAACGCATAGATATGATTAAAGGTGTTCACAAAATATTCCTAAAAGGACTCTGTGGAAGATACTTAATTCGCTTATTAATACGACATATCGAACCAAATGCTGTAAACCTTTCTCCAACTTTCAAGCTTTTAATTTGATTTAAGAACAACGACGCGCGAATCCTATCGCAGCTCGTGAGCGCAAATTTCATTGACGCTTCTTGTACGTGACAATGAGCAATCGTAGAAGCAAATAAGTATTTCATCAAAATGTGTTGTAGAACTTGAAAAGTCAATAATAGATTTGCACAACAAGGCGACTTCGCGGGCTTCATTGCATATCAGCCTTTTTTCGCTCATTTATTTGCTGAATAAAGCCGTTTTAATTCAATTTTTATAATATAGAGCTTGATAATTAAATACTACTGGAAGTCATATTGCACAGTTGTATATATATATATATATATATATATATATATATATATATATCTCCTAGAATTCGTTCAACAAACTTTGGGGTCCAGTATAACTCGGCGAAAAAATCATTTTTCCAATAGAACAAGGGGGCGAAAATGTCTCCTTCTAGAGTGAGAGCGAAATTATTAAAACTGGTTATATCAAGCTTTTTATCCTGAAATATCTTCACTTAATCTGCGATTGCGTGAGCCCCAGTCGTCCCTTTGACAAATCAATCATACCCGCGTGTTCGAAGGAAAATGTTGCTTGAAGCAGAATAAATGTTGTATTGAAGAAAATTCTCAAGAAATGAAATTTTCTGTAATTGTTATATTTTGGCTTTCACGCTCAACTACCCATTCTTATATGACACTTTCGTCTCCTTGTTCTCTTGGAAAAAACATCTTTTTTTGCCGAGTTGTACTATATACCGAAGTTTGTTGGACGAATTCTGGGAGACCCTGTGTATATATATCTTTCAGTTAGCCCAACATATAGCTTACTAACAAAGCGTTCGCACTCGGGCAGGATAGCGAATACAGCAGGACCTTTTGTATCCTGTCGGCGAGACGGTGTACTATAAATATTTGCGTTTCCGGTGTTTTAAGCAAAGGTTAAATGGTTCTAGTAAGACGCGGATAAATAGATGCCGGGGACTAATTCAATGTGTAACCAAAAATCCTCTATCAGTATAGGTACATTCTAAAATGCGAAATAAGTTTTCTCATTTTGGCTTCGTATACAGCCAGATGCCTAAAATTCAATGATAACATAGGGACGCAAAAAACGTTAACAACGTTTTATATGACTGCCCTAGAGTCGTCATTATTATGTTCGCTACTTAGAACTTTACGTTACTGATCGCCAAACTAGGCAAACTAGGCGTCGCAACTCCTCATTTGTTAGACCTTGATGAGGCCCCAAGGTGATTTTTTTTTTTTCTTTTTTTTAAGATTTCCCGTAAGGCAATTGCCCGTGTACGGATTTTTCATGTCATGGCTAAGTTTACTACACTCCGGCATTTACCTTGTCTAAATTGGAAACCACGCAAACCAATTTAAGAGTGCCCGGTCTGGGTCTCGAACCCAGTCCTCCCGAATGCAAGGCAAAGGCTTTGCCACTAAGCCACCTTGCTCGGTGCTCCACTTAGACTCGTATCTTTCAGAATCAGCATCAGAAAAGCGCTTATCTCCACGTGCATTCACGGCAGCGATGCACTTAAGGACACTCGGAGCACATACATACTAGGTGGATGAAAAACTTCGCAGCATGAAATACAAGCATTAGACGGAAAAGCAAAGACTGCGTATCTTTTATTGTTCGGTTTTATTATTACTATTATTATTATCGTCAAATTGCAGATAAGCATGCTACGAACATTTTGATCCACCTCGTAAAACTGGGAAGCATCGCCTACTACTGTTGCTACCGTTTAAACCGGAAACGACGACACCTGCACTTAGCGACAAACTACGTCGTGACGTCTGCACGAAGATGACGGAGTCCCTCACTGGCGGGAGACATCGCAGAGTTTTATGGCCATTTTTCTGGCAGAGGTGGCGACAGACATTACGACACTCCCCATGACTCTTGGGAAAGATATCAGCTAGAACTAGACCCCTCGACTCCCCCCCCCCCTTCCCCCCGCCCCTGAAGGCAGTTGAAGGCGATACGATACGCAAACAGTTCCCAGTCGCGCTCCGGACGAACGGGAACATGACTGGCTTTTAATGAGCTGCAGCTCTACACAGCCGACCCACAGAAGCATATGGGGTTCCCGCGCTGGATCCGATTTTCTAATTAGTTGTCTCAAAAGTGTTGTAGCAGTAGTAATGGCACTGCGCTACTGCTACGTACGCATCATTTATTTAGAGGCCACATTTGCCTGATTAACGGTTCATGCTAACATTCCATGGCGTTTCGCGTTGGCGGTAGTTGTCGTCTATGCTGAGAGTTCGCTTTTCCTCTGCTAGATGGGCTTGTAAATCTCCATCTGACCATTTCACTCTCTCTCTCGCTCTCTCTCTCTCTCTCTCGTTATCTCTTCTCTCGTTATCTCTCTTATATTTTTATCTCACTTGCCAGTTTAACTTTCTTTCTCTCAAGTATCCCTCTTCTCAATTCTCCGATACAGAGAGACCAGCAGAACAAAACCCGCCATATCGCCGTCAAAACTTTTGCCACGAAATGGGTGACCTCAATCTGCTACTTTTTTTTGCCTCAACTGATGTTGTTGCTGTTGTTGCTGCTGCTGCTGCTTTTTGCCACTGTGTAGTGCTTCATCTATTCTTTTTTGCCATATCAGCAAGCGTGCGTCCGCCCCACAACTTGTCGCTCTGCAAGACATGGCGCTTACCCTATCCGGCAGACAATAAGCTCCGTCGACAGCACCTTCTATCGCAGTATTTGCCACTGCTCTACTGCGTTGGGCCCGCACCACGCCGTTGCGTTCGCGAGACCAGTTGCGTCGTTAGGTCGATCTAGCGCACCAGCGTCGTCTCTGCCGCGCTCCTACGGCATAAGTTCATGAACGCTTCACTTCTTCAATCTGACCTTTGCGCAATGACGCCCCGGAAGCAGCAGTGCAGCAGCAGCAGTCGCAGCTCGACTACCATCATCCTCACCCCCATCTACCCCCATCATTCTCCATTCCCACCATCCTCCATCCTCACCCCCACCTACCCCCATCATTCTATACCCCCTCCATCCTCATCCCCATCCAGTCCCACCATCATCCAGCCCCACCCAGTCCCACCATCATCCAGCCCCACCCAGTCCCACCATCATCCAGCCCCACCCCCTACGACCATAACTTGCACCTTTTCGCATCTCGGTGACCACTGACCCGAAACACATGACGACGACTCGTTCGGTTGGTCGAGTAAGGCTCGGTGAGGTTCGCTCGGGTCCGCCCGGCTCTACTCGTTGCTCTGCGTTGGTGAACGCTGAAGCATCTATGTTTGGAGAAGCGATGACCCTCAACGCCAGCGTCAACGAAGGCCTGCGTCAACTGAAGGTCCCTGCTTTGCTGACCCTCCGACATCTACCGCATCACTGCGCCACCACCCAAGCCTGGCCAGCCAGTGAGCCGGCCAGCCCGAGCGGTTCGCAAACAACGACCACCACCGCTAGAACGAGGGATGAGATCAGGCCCGTTCTATCGCAAAGTTAGAGCAAACGCAACCTGCGCGACAGTATGCGGGGTGCTACTCGGGTACTCTTTCAACTGCCACTACTAGTCAGGGCAAGTGTATATGGTAGGCCGCTTCGACCAACACGCATATACAACAATCGCTTCCCTTCGAGAGCAACCAAGTAACAACAGTTTATAATAGGGAGCGGTTCCTCAGAATAATCGGAATGATCTCACTTCTTCGGGAACAAAGTGACGACCGGCGAAAAAAACAATATGGTCGCTACACAACAAAATAGGAGAGGTTGCCTCCTTCGTACGCTAATTCTTAATATAAATATATATATATATATATATATAATATATATATATATATATATATATATATATATATATATATATATATATATATATATATATATATATATATATATATATATATATATATATAATATATATATATATATATATATATAATATATATATAATATATATATATATATATTTGTCATGAGTACATCGGAAAGGAGATCGTCCTCGATGTATATTTAAATACGGGACAGTCATGTGTATACTAACACAAGTTTTACAATGTACCTAACCAAGGTGATAATAAACATCATAATAATATATATATATATATATATATATATATATATATAGCTTATTGTCTGCCGGATGGGATATATTGTTCAAGTGTATTGACCAGGTAGTAGGCATTATATTTGTTATATTAGATGGTTTACAGAAACCGGATTGGAGTATTCAAGTAAATGATATGTTGTGCACTGATGGCCGCAACGTTGGCAAGTGCATGATTCGTCAGCTTCATGGTGGCCAGTTCGAACACACATTCTATGGTGAAATCCATGCATAGCAAATCAAAGAGTAAGATGACGATTTGCCATATTGGGATATATATATATATACCTCTATATGTATATATATATATATATATATATATATATATATATATATATATATATATATAAGTTGTTTCGTCTAGATTGGCGCATACTTTATCGACTCTTTTTGAGCCTGTACCTAAATTAAAAAAATGCTTAGATAAAACATTTTGCGTTATCGGCAGGAGACTCCAGATGAATATTTGTGTTTAATATAACGCCCGCTCACACTGATCACTTTTTCAATTCGGGGTGTAAGGCGCATATAAGCCAATGTTAACATGTGCTTTTTTAAATTGCTAAACGCCTTCTTAATCGCGGCAGTGAGTGAGTCTACGTTGGCATGTCTAGACTTTTTAGACTCTCGCTCAATGATGCTCCTTACAGAATAGTTCAACTAATTAAAATCGGCGGCCATCCGTCCTTGCCCCCAAAAGCTTGCTCATATGCTCAGATAGCCACTCCTGTACAAACAGGTGGTATGTCTAAAGACGTATGGCCTTCCCTTAGACATTTCATGCCTTCACAGTCCCTCGGCAGTTTGTAGAACACGCCAGTGAACTTCCTTTGTAAAGGTTTCCCCGTTCTGACGAAAGTACGGCGACATGGCTGACACCACACTCAGCACGTGAACACACTGGCCGGAAATTTGCCTTTTTCCACAGTGGGGACATCACCTAGGTCGGTGGAAGACCAGCGGTCATGCCTGCGATTGATTTTTTCATTAACGTGTTCGTGATCTAAGCGGACATGAGCTTTTGTCTGCTACCCACCAACTAAATGAGCAAATTCCTGATACGACAAAGATTTAAATCGAAAAGCGAGTCATTAAAAAATTGTATATACTATTCGCTTGGGGCAAAGAACTACACATGGCACCCTTTTATATAAGCGCCGCATAGAGCAGCAGCATAAGCAGACATGTTGAGATAGCTAAGGTTTTCCCAACAGTCCTTCTTGCAGCACTGATTTTTAGCGCTATCGCTAATTAAGGCTCAAGGAAAACTCGACCAACAATGGGGATCGAGCCGGCGATACCACGGTAGAGGACAGGCACTGGCCCCCCAGACCACGCCATCACGAGAGAAAACTTTTTCACCCCGTCACCCATCGCACGTGACCTTGAGCATATTTTGTACTCTTAATAAGTATGCCATATGGACACTGGCCAGACCATTCAAAAGGCAATTGAATTCGCTTAGACCACGATTGTTTGTTTTCAATAGTTTCACAAAAGGATCCGCTTTTTTTTTACATCGCTGTAGGATAGCAGAACAGAAAACTCAAACGTAAATCTGTGAAACTACAATATTCGTAACACCTGCACGTCATATATACATGGTGTTCAAAACGTATCGCGACTTTTGTGTTTTTTCAAAAATTATTCATTTATTCATGAATATCTATTTTGTCCCCTTCAAAGTAATCCCCATGAGATATTATACACTTGTGCCAACGGTTTTTCCAATCTTCGAAGCACTTCAAAAAACCATTTTTTTTAATCTTGTTCAGCTCCTCCTTCGATGCCGTCTTTATCTCGTCAAGCGTAGCGTAACGTCGTCCTTTCATGGGCCTCTTCAGTTTAGGGAACAAGAAAAAGTCACAGGGGGGCCAGATCTGGGGAATACGGTGGCTGCGGCATCATTAGTGTGTTGTTTTTGGCCAAAAACTCGCGCACAAGCAACGATGTGTGAGCAGGGGCGTTATCGTGGTGCAAAAGCCAATTTTTGTTCTTCCACAAATCCGGGCGTTTCTAGCGGATTGCTTCGCGCAAATTGCGCATAACTTGCAGGTAATATTCCTTATTGACCGTTCTACCCTGTGGCAAGAACTCATGATGCACCACGCCCCTGCAATCGAAGAAAACTGTCAGCAAAACTTTCACATTCGACCGAACTTGGCGCGCTTTTTTCGGTCTTGGTTCGTGCGGCAGCTTCCATTGAGATGATTGAGCTTTGGTTTCCACGTCATAACCATAAACCCACGATTCGTCACCAGTTATGACCCTCTGGAGCAAATTTGGGTCGTCGCGGACAGAGTCCAACATCTCATTAGCAATGTTCATGCGATGCTGTTTTTGGTCGCAATTGAGCAATTTTGGTACGAATTTCGCGGCGACCCGTCTCATGCCCAAATCATTGATAAAAATCGAATGGCACGAGCCAATCGATATGTTTAGGTCCTCAGCAACTTCTCTAACGGTGATTCGACGATTGGCCAATACCATTTTCTCCACTTCATTAATTTTTTCGTCTGTTGTTGAAGTGCTCGGGCGTCCGGCACGCTCTTCGTCGTTCACATCTTCTCGGCCTTCTGAGAACATTTTGTACCACCGATAAACGTTGCTTCGGTCCAAGGTAGCTTCTCCGTATGCCACAGTCAACATTCGGAATGCATCCGCGCACTTAATTTCGTTTTTCACACAAAATTTGATACAGGTTCTTTGATCCATTTTTTTGAATAGGTAAAAATCGAAGACGATCCAAAACACGTGCAAGCAAAGCAGCTGTCAACAATTAAGTGAACATTCAAAATGGCCGAGCTTGTCGGCATAAGTGAGAGACATGAGTACCAATATATATATATATATATATATATATATATGTATACATTTGTCGGATGTGCGGCTGTTAAGAACCCAATAGTTGTATCTATACGTTTTGTGGTGGCGAAGGCAATATTATTTCAAGTTTATTCACCATAAATTGGTAGTGTATTACAAAAGTTCACATATCATTTTGTAGCTAATAATATCGTTAACACGTGCTTGTAGTGACGGTGTTTCGATAAACGAGCAAGTGAGTATGTGGTATCGTCCGATATTGCACTCGCCACAGTATTTACATACGCATTCGTCAATTTCATAACAATTTCCTCTTAAGCACAAAAGGTAGTGGTAGCCGTGCCATGTTGTTCGGCATATTAGAAATCTATTTTTCTGTGATGACAGTTTTCACTTATTGCTGCAAAAAGCAAGACCCTCAACATAGAGACCCATTACAAATGCCATGTTGCGGGTTTCTCTAAATTCTCTGTAGGCTTTTAAAATTTGTGTACTGAACGGTATCTTGTCCAGTACTAAATCCTCTACTAGTGTGCGTTCGTGGCATAGTTCCAGTGCGAACGTGGCCGATGCGTTCTTTGGCAAGCCTAAAGTGCGCTTTATGAAATAAGATTTTATTTTATCTATGTTTTTAAGGTCCGATATTGTGAAATAAGGGGCTATTGCGGGAAGGCAGTATCTTACTATAGGAACAATTTTTATTCTAAATAAATTTAGCGCAATTTTTAGGTCTATGTCAGCAACGTCTCCCACTAAAATCATGGCCGCCGTAGCCTTGCTACGCATTTCCTCTATATGTCTGCAGAATGACAGCCGGGGGGTCACTGTTATCCCTAGATAACAAAAGTGATTAACGAGTTCAACATTTACTCCCCCTATCTTGATGCACCGGTCATCTGCAGCGTACGATCCGCCTTTACTAAATCGTAGTATTTTTGTTTTGGCTATGTTGATTGTCAATTGGTGTTCTTGGCACCAATCTGAGGCTTCCTGGAGATAAAACTGCAAGAAGGCAATATTGAACGATGATATCACGTGTTTGATTGCTCCAAAATAGAAATATCCTCATTGCGAGCGTGTGTTGACCACACAGACTCAGCCTAACCTTAAACACATCGCGTTATGACTACCGATAACAAGGTGAATAAAAAGTATTTGATTTTCACTCAAAACATGGCCAACAAGTTAAAAATGTACGTCCCGCTCTAAACTCTATAAAGCAATAAACTGTAGAAACGCTCTGATACGCGATCTCGGCTTAGTTGCTTCCGTCCTAAATGCAGGTGTCTCATATCAGACATCTAACGAGGTGAAATGTTTTTTGGTCAGGCAGCTAGTAACATTGTCCAATTCAACCACGAGTGCTGAGAGAAATATACTAACATAATATAACCCACAATAGTACACAGGGTTTACCAACGGTATTAGCTCACCGCCAGCTTTCATCGAGTCCAGTGGGTTCTGGCAGGGTTTGAACTACATTTAATCAGGATGACGGCTTCCTTTTCCTAAATATTTTTTGCCAACTTGTTGCTGTGTTCAGTTACAACAGCAGCTTGTAGTTCTATCTAAATAGCTTTTAAAGTGCATGTCGTGAGGCGAGAACTGGATAACATGAATGTCCACAACTGGCCACAGTTTACCGACAAGCACTGTGCTGAGATCGACAGAGGCAGGTAGAGACGGTAGGTTCGAGATCACGAAATGTGGTCTGTTGGCCAATGGCAGACCTTTCTACTGAAGAATGCCACCAGGATGTCTTTCTGCGACATCGATGGACGGGACAAGGTGTACCGGAAACGAGGAAAGCGGTTTAGGCAATCTTGCAACTATCTACTTTATGGTGATGGTAATCCTGCTTAGTACGAGAGGAACCGTAGGTTTAGACAAATGGTTTTGTGTTTGATTGAAAAATCAGAGGCACTAAACTACCATCTAATGGATTATGACTGAACGCCTCTAAGTCAGAATCCAATCCAGAGTCCATAACATTAGCATCTGGAATGTATATTGTTTATTCTATAGTTGTGTGAGTGCATAACTGAACAATATGAGCAAATTGAAATGAAGTAGTGAAGGTCTTCATATAGGTTTTTAATCTTGAATACGTCCCGGATGCAAGACAATCTGCAACTATCTACTGGCAGGTCAATCATGGTTTGAATCAGAATTTGAGTGCAATCTCCAGTGGCAGGAAAACCGCACTCTGAAAGTTCCTCAAGTCAAGTTCTATTCTTATCGAAGAATAGGTTTAACGACCTAACTGCACGTTGATAACATTCCGAAACCCCGCGTTGTATCTTGTGCAAAGGCTGTTGGTTTGATCTTCTTGCACGACAATGCCGCACAGCGTGGCACTTATTCGGAGGTATCTCGAGATACTCGATTTGGTCTTATAGCATGGCCTACATCCTCTCTCGACCTGAATCATATCGAGTTTGAGAGTATGGGATGAGCTAAAACGCCGAATTAAAGTTAGAACTCCATCTCCAACAACACTTCCGGAGCTAGTGGCAGCTATACGCGAAGAATAGGATATTGTCCCGCAGCAATTCATCGGCGAGCTAGTTAGATCAATGCCAAGTTGCATCGTGACCGTTATTAAGGTACAGAAATGATTTAATAGTCCAAACGTATTACACACTATTAAACAAAATAAAAATAAATGATTCAATATCAACATTTGTCTTAGAACGAAAATTCTATATTTCTTAAATAGTTTAAACGATGGTACGATATGTCTAAATCATAACATAGTAGGTGAGGCGGTGTCTTGTCCCTATATATATATATATATATATATATATATATATATATGGAAAAAACTGCCTATATACATGGCTTTAATGCTCCTATACAAACGAATAGACACATGCACTTGTATCAACTATACAAACAATATCAAATCACATTATTTTCTATTCTCCGAGCGAGAAACCAAAATGGCCCGTAGATGTCGAGAATATAAGTGCACTTGTTCGATGTGTAAGATGTCTCTGCACCTGCGCTAAAATGACAGTATCATCCGTGCCCCACCGATGGGCTTATAAAGTAAGATTAAAATATCTAGTAGATATGTAAAGCAGTTAACAACCGTGGCTCAGCCCTTATTTTTAAGAAGCAATCCTTAACAATATTTGATATTCGCCTACTGAACCTAACAATATCATATATATAAATATATATATATATATATATATATATACATATATATATAATATACGAATATATTCGGCAAATACATATAAATGTGCATACGCCAAATAGTCAATTAGATAAATAATTGAATGAATTACGTGTGACGCGTCGACGTCTGATAATTCAATGGCGGAGTTCCAGGAATCAGTTCCTGTCACTGATCCAAGCCCCATTTGTATTCGCTCTGCCTGTCTTCCGAGTGAGACCAACCCTATTACTAAGCTCATTGCAGCCTCGTATTATGGTCATGTCTCTAAATTGGTTTATCTTGCCGGCGAACTGTCTCTATTCGCTAACACATCAATATGTACAGACGAACTAAGTTTGGCACACCGTTGTCCGTATGTGTATGCCTTAGACGCAACTCCCGGATGCGTGCGAATATTCGGTAGTTGTGGAACTTGGAGATACCGAGTTTTCTCGTATCTTACACGTACGTCAGTGTGGGCTAAGTCATAGAGGAATCGCCTAATAAAGAACAAGCATAAAAATACGCTTTACTCTCTCGAATCTATCAACAGTATTCTACTAACTCTACCAATGGAAAAACGAACTCTAAGAAATACGACTGGGGTAGGTGTCGATCGTCTCCGCCCCTAACTATTTGCGTCTTTACAGGCGGTATGTGCGTCTGATAATCTAGAGACGAATGCAGACATGGTGGTAAACCGTAAAGACAACATAACAGCAGATAACCCCCAAGTATATAGGTACGCAAATGTATGCGGTATGTATGCATATAGGTAAATATA
Source organism: Dermanyssus gallinae (assembly GCA_003439945.1). Classification (NCBI taxonomy): domain Eukaryota; kingdom Metazoa; phylum Arthropoda; class Arachnida; order Mesostigmata; family Dermanyssidae; genus Dermanyssus; species Dermanyssus gallinae. The sequence goes on along the minus strand of QVRM01000581.1, from coordinate 69,235 downwards.
TAAACAAATGTATGCGGCTCGTTTCCTGCCCGACCTAGGCCGGATGATTGGAGATCTGCGACGTCTTTACTTAACTAACGATGTCCAAGTACTAATGCAACTTGCGATTAATTTCGTCGTAATCACTTCTTAAGAATTATTATAACCGGAATTAACGTTTGTCCAGCTGTCGCAAGAACGACTCATTCCTCAGGGGAGACACTCTGAAGGCGTATCCTGCCTCAACGAGTCGTTGGAGAGAAGCATCTCTTTGAGAGAGACCTGGATAGCACATTCCGACCGTTCAATGGCCAGCATCGTGTTCAAGCAGCGTCGGTCACAGGACAGCCTGCAGCCGCGTAGAATCCGGCTGTAAAGCTGTGAGAAAAAGTGAAAGCCGACCAACCGAGAGTTTGCCAGATTCTCGAGTCGGTCATTGTGGCGCACTTGGGACTTGGTGGGACAAAATCTCTTTTACACCGCCATTTCAGTGCAGCCTTTTAATCCATGGCACAAGCTATAGTTGTTTCTAACCGAACTAGTCCGCTACGCAGACTCTTTTAAACTTCCAAGGCAAAGCGGAAAAATGTCGTTAGGCACCTAAAGTGAAACTAAAGACTTTTCGTGGAAATAATGATAATAATCAATGGCAACTACAGAGCACTAGATAGTAGGTCATACCTATGTCCCATAGCTCCCTTGTTGCAAAATGCACAACAAAATGCCGGACAAGCATCGCACAGCAATCACGAGACTTAGTAATTGTTTGTCAAAATGCAATCACTTTGTCTCTAGCTTTTTGCCAGGTCACACTGTGCAGGTACTGGATGTTTCTGGGCCATATATAAAAAATATATAGCGATATATTATATAATAGAAGCGATAGATACCACGCCGCAGCATGTCCAGCAGTTCAATCAATAGCTGAACTCGCAAGATGAGAGAAGATCCGGTGATGTGGAAGAGCCACTAATTTATAGGTACATATAATTCAGACTGATGTACTTGTTTATAATTTACCCAACCTGGATATTAATAAATCATAATCGCAAAAAAAATATCCGAATGGCACGACACGCCAAAAACGTATTAATGTGAATGCAGCGCACATGGCCATTACCCACGTGACTACTTCTTTCTGCTATTCTATAAATGTAATTTGTATTTACGTATATGAATTTCCATCGCGTTTTTTTTCGTAAATGGCAAATCGTTGTACGTTCTCAAAAGGTCCGCCTGGTGGTGTTTGAGACGACCTTTAGGAAATAAGTCAAGTCATTGAAAGCGAAACTCTTAAGGATCTGTATATATTTAAATCACGCAGTTGAGAAGAATTGCGAAAAGCATCTGAGCTTACATGTGGAAAACACGTATCTATTTTGTTCGCATGTGAATGGACAAACAAATGTATGCATACGTCTGTTTGAGTTAAGCATACATGGTTCTTTCCATCCCGACCAATATATATATATATATATATATATATGCGTGCAACACTAAGTCGACAAAGTGCCTAGGCCTGATGAATGTGCTCTTGCGCTAAATCCATATACACTTTTCGTACGATTCTCTGCCGCTTTATTTGCGATCACTTACTCAGAGGCATTCACACACGCGCACCCACCAAGCACAGTCTTCGCACTGCACGCGTCTCAAAAAGACCTTCCATCTATATTGCTTAAGGTCATATTCAAATTCCACCTCGGTAACCTCCTCTCCCCCCCCGTATCTCTCTCTATCATCTCTCGCGTTTGGTCTCTCTCTCTCTCTCTTGTTGTGCACGTTTATAGAAAAAAGTAAGGCAAAAGGGCAACTATTCACCGACTTCGTTTGAGTGTTTCGCAAACCTAAATGGGGCGTCTGCTTTGGACGAAAGCGCATTGGGCAGACCGTGCTTTTTTACCCGCATTCTTCTTTTTCGGTTTCCTCTTTTCCTCACGCGCTGTGGTGACTGTTTCTTCTTTGTCTTTCTCCGTGTCGGTGGAGATCCTACGGGGGCAGGAAAGCCCCGGTACATTTGTCAGAGAGCAAGCACGCTGTGCCCTGTGATCCACCGAACAAGCCGGCAAAGCGACCGCTTTGCCCGCAGAGCCCCACTGAATCAGAAGCAGTAATACTGTTCTAATATACCCTAAGCACATGCAGGCGCTACTATGTACGTAAGCGTCGTACAGTCGGCCTAATATTTCGGCCAGGCGTAATTCTTTTGAAAACGATTGTGCAATACTGCCACGCTACCACTAGCCCGATAGTCACGCAAGCGCACACATCAACAAAGGAAGATGCGACCGTTTCTGCGCTGCTGATCTGTGAGCCTTCTTCATTTCTATATCATGTCAGAGCACTCAATGAATCTCAGTTTGTTGCTAGAACTACGCAAACAATACAACGCATATATTAAACATCTATCCTGCACAACAATTTTGCTTTCCTTTATTTTCTACACTGAAAATGCTGCGATAGGAACAAGCATAAGGAATAAGAACAGAATAAGATCAAAATAAAGACAGGCTCAAGTAGTTTAGTTACCGGTATTCAGGTCCGATGTGAAGACGGCTGGGTTGAGCGGACAAGCAGAGCGTGATCCGCAATTACGCCTAGAAACGAGAACAAACCAATTAAAGGCGCTAATTAGCTGGTTTCTTTTCTAATCTTCAGACTGCAGTGTAGCCATGCTATGCTCGCAGGATACGTTCGAGTGCATTGTGCTTATTGTACAAGTGCAGTGAAGTGTTTATCTTTTTGTGAAGTACCTCTATTATTTGCGGTAATTGGGTACAATGTTATTATATAGAACCACCGTAGAGAGGTATTCTTCCTGCGCCTGCGTGGTAAGGCGTATGAGGAGCGACCGGATCGCAACAGCGAAGCGCAGTTTTGGATCCTATCTTGAGGCGTACGCATTTATATGGCCATGATCAAAAGAAGAAATACGTGATATGGAAGCAGTGGGAACAGGCGAAACTACACACCTTTTTCTCGGTATCTCTAGAGTACATGTGTCACAATGCCGACTTAATTTTTTTGGACTGATCCTTAGCCAACATTTCGCGCCCACGGGTTGGCTTTCACATTGCATCGTAAGACGGACCCCATAAACACAAATATGTAACAGTGGGACACTGCCGCCATTGTTGCCCGCCACAGGTGGCTGCGCTTATGTTACTATGCTGGTACAGGGCGCTGTAGTAGGCAACTTGATCATAGTGACCTTGTGAAGTGAGGTACGTCTCGTAGTCGACCTCGTTTTTGGACATAAAAGCCTGCACCGAAACGAAGCACGGGGGATAGAGGGCGGAGGGGAGGGTGGAAGAAGGACAGATCGTGAAAGAGAGAGAGAGAATAAGATAGTTAAAGAGAGATAATAAGATAGTTAAAGAGAGATAATAAGATAGTAAAAGAGAGATAATAAATATAGTTAAAGAGAGATAATAGGATAGTGAGATAAAGAGAGCAAGATATATATAGACAGAGACAGCGAGAGATAGAGAAAGAGGGCGGGGAGGAGAGACAGCCAGGCGCTGCTCCACAAGGCATGTTTAGCCGCAGTGTGTCGTACAGCGTCGTCGGATGTATACGGAAGCGTACGTCACAATGCACGTGCCCATCCGGCAGAACCGCGATCTCTGTTTATGATCGCATTATTCAAGCTGCGTGATGTCCGGACAACACGGGGCCTCTACTGGTACTGGCGTTCTTCAGCGTTCTTTCTCGCTGTCGCGGCCTCACTGGTTGCGCTGGGTCTGCGCTGGGATGGGGATTTGGTTCTGCCGTAGCTGCTGGCTCGCGCTCTTTGTACTGGCGAGCCTACGGTGGCCAGAAGGCGAAAGGACGCACAACTTGAACGCTGATTCTCGGTGGCTGGTGTTTAAACTTGTCGCCGCGGAAGTTAAAATCTGACGACGGCGACAATACCATTGACATAGCAACAACAATAACAACAACAAAAATGACAACGAGAACAACAATAACACCAACAACCACAACATCGTTAATAACATCATCAACAACAACAACAACACAGAAAAAACAACGACAACAGCGGTGACAACATTGACAATGACGGCGACAACAGCAACGTCAATAACATCAGCAACACGACTAAATAACAACAACGACGACAATGCCCCTGCCGCTATGCTGCTGCTGCGTAATAATACTCATAAAATACCGGCAAAAATGGCAGCTGTTGCTTAATCCAGTTGTCAAATTCGTGCTGTGTATCTTCTTCTTCAGTCTTGTTGTTGTTGTTGTTGTTGTCCTCGTTGTTGTTGTTGGCCTCGTTGTTGTTGTCCTGGTCGTCGTTGCTGTTGTTGTTGCTCTCCTTCTTCTTTTTCTTTCTCTTCTTGACCATCAACTCGTTCTTTTCCTTTTCCATCTTCTTGCCCCACATCCGTCGGCTTTCTCAATCGGTCCCCAACCGCAACGGTACGCGTACAACGAAACGCACTAGTTCGCTGCCAGCTTGTAACCGACAAGTTATAGCTGATATTAGCTTAATTGCTGCTGCTGCTACTGCTGATGTTGCTGTTGTTAGGGGGGGGGGGGGAGGCTACACTAGCTACTACTCTTAGCTACTAGTATTAACGTGTACTGTGCTTCGTCTGTCGAGTGAACTGAGCAACAAGCGGCTGCCTACAAACGACTACATCTATTAGATCCTACACATATGTACTGCTGCTGTGCGTTATGCGTAAGCCGTCGATCGACACACGGCGGCGCCAACGACAGCGATGGGGCTATGCCATGTTAATGTTTGTGTGCCCTTTTAATGTCCAGCTTGTTCGCTGATTCGGCCGGCTCGGATTTCCAGCCTTTCAACTTGGCTAGTGCGGCGCGCCGAAAGCTTAACGCGCAAGCAAGGGCTAACAGTAATGTCTTTCACTGCGCTTAGCCTACGTTGCTAAAAAAAGACCGCAGTCCTCCTTCCCTCCCTCGTTCGGGAGGGACGGATGGATGCATGGATGGCTTGTAAAACAAAGGGCATCACTAGTCAGGGGTCTGTCTACACGTCATTTGCCTACGCCTTCTCAATCTCAATCTCAATCTCTCTCTCTCTCTTTCTCCCTCGCTCTCTAAATATAGATATGCAATGTCTATCCAGTTTCAGCGTAACAAAGATCCTCATGCGTTTAAGTTTACTGCTCACGTTAGTGAGAGACGACGCCATTAACGGTACCAAACACGGAATAACGTTCGCTTTTACCTTTTGTTCGGATATATATATATATATATATATATGCATATATATGAGAACATTTTATAACAGGGACTTAGACTGGAATGTCTGTCCTGCGCAATGGAAGATTTTCGTTGAATTTTCATAAACCCATGTATATGGCCTGCCATGTGTTTTTATTCCATATGAAAGTTTCCATGCATTCTCATGCAAATATATATATATATATATATATATATTTTTTTTTTTTTTTTTTCGTAAGGCCCGTATACGTTTTTTTCATGAATATATATATAAACTACGTTGTCACAGTTTGGCATTTTTGGGGGGGGGGAAACGTATGATGCCATCACGTCTCCCTCAGTAGACATCACACTTAAATTATGCATTTAAGCTGGAAAATTGCTCGGTCACACAATTGCTGGTTGATTTTGGCGACTACGATTGAGACTTTTTCGTCAGAGAACAATCGAACAAGGCCTGGCCCTGCTGCTGTTGCCTTATGTCTGCGGAAACCCGGGAGCACCCGATGTCAAGCAAGTCTGTTTGCTTTATCGACTTCACAAACAGACTTCATCTAACGTTTGTTGTATAGGACTGGCACCAGAGGTGCTCCTGGATAATTTGACTAATGGTTCGCAATGACACATTGATTTTGAAGCTCAAACCACGTACCAAAATGTAATAAATACACTGTTGCAATGCCGCATTCAGTACTGGAGGTCTCACACAGCGCATTCCATATTGTGGATCTTTCGCCCTGCTGCGTAGAAACCCAGTCCTGCTTCTCCTGCAGCCGCGTACTTAGCCAGAATCTTGTAAGCGGTCGCTTTTGTCGGAAGACGAGATAACTTTATAATCTCATTAGGGGTCCGTCCGGCGGTAAAAGCGTGAACAATAGCGGTTTCTTGTGGAAATTCTTGAGACGCAGTTGCTCAGTCGGCCATGGTTGGTGTTTGCTCGCATTCTGCTAAGACAGGTTCTCATCGGATGTTAGAGATTGCGCGTGAATACATTTGGATATATTAGTTACAAGCAAAAACTGGATACGTTGAGAGAGCCCGCCTAAGTTTGATTTGGCCGCCGCTTTTTAATTATATATTTATTTATATATATATATATATATATATATAATTTGCAACTGAACATCAATTGGTCTCCTTTTGTTGGTAATCAAGCGTTCCCATTTCGTCCGCTTCTTCTATAATTTCCCTCCGTTTCTCTCTCCGTGTCTCTATATTGCCTTTCCGGTTAGTGTTTATAGTTTTAGGTATTTAAATTTTATGATTAAGTTAAGAGTGATGTGGACTGGTGTCACAGAGACGACTAGATATCACTGCTGAACGGTTTCTGTGGGACGCAGACCTCAGGCAGAAACTCGCGGTTTGGGCGCGTCGCAGCACTAAGGCGGAGCCAAAGTACATATACCGTTAGATATACAGCCAAAGTGAAATACACACAATATATATATATATATATATATATATATATATACCGAGCAAGATGGCTTAGTGGCAAAGCCTTTGCCTTGCATTCGGGAGGACTGGGTTCGAGGCCTAGACCGGCCACTCTTAAATTGGTTTGCATGGTTTCCAATTTAGACAAGGTAAATGCCGGAGTGGATTAAAATTAGCCATTACATGAAAAAAACATACACGGGCAATTGCCTTACAGAAAAATTTAAAAAAAAAAATATATATATATATATATATATATATATATGGTTGTCAAGTAGGCTTACTATTTAGAAGTACGTTTGTTCTATAGATAAGTTTCATGCAACTTACATATTTTTGAGGCATTATTTCTACACATACATACAGCACTGCATGGCTCCCGCCAGATATTATTCGCTATCTGCTAGAAATCTCTTTGAAACGGGACGCACATGAGGCCAATAGAATAAGGGCAGATCGCCAGCGACTCCATGCAGCGCAGAAGTAGCTAAACGCTGCCTTTAGCCTGTATAGGCCGTTCCGGCTCATCGAATCAATCTCGGCTCTGGAAGCAGGCCACCGCTCATCTGCCGTACGATCGATTGTTTTCCACGCGTTCATATTAAAGATGCAGCGTACACATACGAGGCGGTAGAGAGCGAGAGAGAGAGAGTGAGCATGTCGGCGAGACAAAGATACGCAAACAGAAACAACAGGGGACAATATTAGCACAGAAAAAAAAACACAGGGACAGATCAAGATACCGGGATAGATAGAGACATATATAGATAAATAGATAAAAAATAAGAGAGAAAAAGGGAGAAAGAGAGAAGGGGGAAGAGGAAGAAAGTAGGACGCGCGTATCGATTGCGTTCTCGTGGCTCCGACCGATTCGAGAGGGGTGTGGACGTCTCTCTCTTTCGTAGCATGTCTTGGGGGTGCGCAGCTGTGGTTGTGGCCCGATGCCGGTCTCCAGCCGGAAAAGACCGAGGTTGTGGCAGCTCGCGACTGATGGACGGACGGGTGGACAAATGGACAAAAGAGGAGGCAGTCGGAGGCCCCGGTGTCTTCTTTGTTGTTGTTGTTGTTGTTTGTGCCAGACGAAGCTGAGCCAGAAACATTGATTAGCCCGTAACACCGCCGCCGTCGTCGTCGCCGCTGTGAGAGCAGAGCGCGCGCCCGAGCGGCGCCCCGTCTAGATTCCGAAAACTCGATTAGGCACACAGTGGTGGCAGTGGCGGTGGCGGCGATGGTTGTGGCTGTTGTTATTGTGGTTGTTGTTGTTGTTGTTGTGGCTATTGTGGTTGTTGTTGTTGTTGTTGTTGTTGCTGTGGTCATGGTCGTGGCCGCAGCGGCAATCCAGCACTTGCCAGGACACCAGTCCCGACACGCGTCGTCGGGCAATCGGGCGCCGACCAAGGGACACACGCCCAGACCAAGACATACACCCCTCCTCCCTTCCTGCCCAACCAGAAACACAGGACAAGGCTTGCGTCCTGCTGCTAAATCAGTCCTGCCTGGCGTACTGTTTCTCCAGGCGCTGCTGTTGTGTGCGCTTCTGCGGTTGTTTATCTGTTGCGTCCGACTTTCTTACAGCGAATTCCGGCGGTCTTGTTTTTGTCACTCTAGCTGTTGCTGCTCTTGGATCATTTATCAAGCGTTGTCGTCGACGTTGTTGTTGCTGCTGATGTTGCTACGGTTGTTGTTGCTGCTGATGTTGCTACTGTTGTAGTTGTTGTTGCTGATGCTGTTGTTGTTGTTGTTGTTGCTGCTGTCATACTTATACTATTAGTACTACTTCTGCTACCGGTACGACCTGTACCGCAATGTCGTTTTCTTAACCTTTTTGTTGTTCCTATCTGTGCCAATACCATGCTGGACGCTGGGAGTGAACTGACGCCAGCTTAAAGTCGACTACAAAGCGCTTTTAGCTTTTGTGATGGCCAAAAAGGGGAGGAAAGCCAGCAAGCGTGTGCAAACAGGAGACGAGGTGGCTATTGTTATGGCGAACAATGACCACGTCCGACCAGGTTACTGGGCACGCCTTGAGCCGTGACGAACAAAAAGTGACCCTAACTTCCCCTATCCAGCAATTGTAAACGTCCGAAATTTATATATGTATATATATATATATACTCTAGATAACACGGTGCTGCACTGTAGAGATTAGCAAGAGGCTAGAGACAACCCATCAACGACCTAGAAACCATTGATTGCAATTATTATGGAAAAGGCTGAGAGCTGGGTTAAAGTCTCAGCAACTTTTGAAAGACTCTTGCAGGCCAAGCAGATGGACGGTAGACTAAGATTTGCAAGAGCTAATAAAACGTCTCCTGTTGAGATGACAACATGCACAAAGCAAGTTCAGGAAAGCCTTCTTGGTGTAAAGAAGTATTACGAAAGTAATTCGTAATACTCGTAAAGGGAACTCTCCCACTGCCCTTTTTGAGGTGTTAGATTTAAGATGCAAGGTTTTGTGAGTAGCCCAGGGAGCCCATCTGTCTCTAGGGTCTCACATTACCCGCCTACCAATGGTCGGGAGTCATGGCAATTATACTGCTTTTAGGAAAAAAATATATACATATAATAAAAAATATATATATATATATATATATATATATATAACAAAGAATTAGCTAAGCCAGTGTGCACGGCGGGCATGTATGGTGACTATCACTTGTCCGTTTTGTTTAAGCCAGGCCAAGACCACTTCAAAGGTGTGCCCCGAACGGAAGCGTTTCCACATTGTTCGTCAAGATCCAGCCGTTGTTTAGAAAATAATTAGTATATAGATATATGGCTGCTTGTTAGAATAACCCGATCTGACGTTACCAATTATAGCAGTCGGAGTGAGCGTAATACATGTGTATGCCTCCCGTGTTTAATCTAAGCCAATACCGTGAGCACTGGTAAATACAGTTTGGCGCAACACACACGGACTAGTTGATTGGACGTCACAAACCGTAAGCAAATACTATTTCAACAATATATATAAAGCTCTAATCTAATCGAGCCGTGTTTTAAACAGCTACAGTGATGAAAAAGAATGTTATTTTATTGTGGTATACGTGGAATTAACATGATATTGTTATTATTTGCGTAACTGCAGTCACGTTTGATAATGGCTTGTTAAGAGAAATGCAAATTTAGTTGGACCCAAACAAGGATTGTGTCGTATGGCACTCCATGGGTGTGAAGACTTTTTCATACGGGCAGTTTGATCTGGTCAGGCCGGACCTTTCAAAAGAAGCATCTCTGACACATGTTTGCTATCTTTATCTGGTGGTTTCCACTGCCAACGCATGCAGAATTCTCATTGATATTCTAAACGCGGTCGGACACATTGCGGTGTTGGACACAAACATACAATCACCTTTGCAGCCGCTGCTGCGCATGGCTGGGCTACCGGCCGAAACGGCGTATCCGTGTAACCCCCATGCTTTGCATAATTTGATATTGCTTTGCCAATGGAACAAGGGGCAAAAATGTATTTTTTGCAGTGAGAGCGAAAGTACCAAAAGTGGTTGCATCAGGCTTTTTATTCTGACATAGCTTCACTAAACCTGCGATTTAGAGAGCCTCAGTCCTCCTATTGACAAACCATTTTTAACATTTTTTTCTCAAATTCTTTGCAATTTTTACGCTATAGCTTTTATGCTACGTTACAATTTTGGAGGTCAATTTTGCCCTTTGTTTAATTGAAAAAGATATTTTTTTGCCGAGTTGTACTAGATCCCAAAGTTTGCTGGACGAATTCTGGGAGGTACTATGTATCTATATATAAAGGTTCCTTTGAGGTGCGTCTAACGCTGAATCAACATTCAATTATTGTTTCAGCGCGTGGGTAGAAACCTTAACCTTTCGACGGGAGACCCAAGAGCATCTGAATTTTTCCGTCAAGGACTGTCGCTCGATGTTCAACAAGGAATTGCAGCATCTGTTCGGGGCACATTGTTGAATTGGCCTAATCTTAGGTTAGAGAACCCGTGACCACACGTTCACGCGGAGACAATTGTTCACTCCAAGGGGGCTAACATAAAAAAAGTTATATAAATAAACGTTAATCATTGTCTCTAACAGTCCTACTAAAACTGGACGGTAAGATAACAGAAACGTCCAGCCCAAAGAGACAGCGTGTATTTATTGCCTTCTGCCGCTTGTACAACTGTTTCAAGCTTAATTAGTAAAGATTGCCTGCGACACAGCAAAATGCGAAAACCATAATCCTTCGATTCGATGCACTGACCTTTACTTCAACAACAGGGCACATCTTGCGTACCCTCCGACATCATTAAGGCTGGCTTTCTGATTGAGTTTTAGTACCGTCCAGCATCTACCTGAGTCGCAGCGTGCAGCACATGATATACGATGATGATGATGCCGGGCTTGTTGTATCGGGCTTTAGCGCCGGCTGCACTCAACTCGTTTGTTCATTGTGACGCATCGCCCCCGCTTCTCACCTCTTAGCACTGCGTTGGCCTTCTTCTCTCTCCCGTCGTTAACAGCTAGGCCATAAAACCTTAGGCTTGCTAATCTTGGCGGCCATAGTTTTGCCGCCTTTTATTGTTGTGTTGCCTGGTGATGCCTGGGATCCACGCTACGGTGCGCCCATTGAGCTTCCCAAATAGACGGTTCTCTTTTGTGACCAAACGCAAAATGAGCGTATCTTCAGGAATATGATATTCGTGATCCAACGAAAGCATTGATACTGGATCTGTCGCGTCCGCGTTTACAGTCGCACTGCAGACTATTGTTTGCAATATTAACAAACGCGGCGAAATTGATATGAGCTCATTCGCTCATATGCGCCACAAATGGAAATTATCCGATACTTTCGACAACTTAGATGTTCCTCAATTTCCTTCTTCCCTTAGCAATTTGTGCAAGCTGTACCTTGCGTGCGTACGGCTGCCGTGTACAGTTAGCACGATTTAAACCATCAGCACATTTGCATGACTAAGGAGCATAAACATGTGACTGAGCTAAACCATAGGAATAACTTAATGGAAAGTAAGGAACTGTGATGTGCGTTGCAAAATCGGGCTGTGTCGCGGAAGTTCGGCTATACCCTTTATGCCGGGTTGCATGTTATTAGCTGTTTTCTTTAGAGATAAAAAAAACTGCATAATCTTGGACAACACTATGAAAATCAGCGCCAGATCCAAGTTGTATTGCTCATCTGGGGCAGGAACACACAAGTTGTCCCCCAGGTTTACGTTCTACCGAGTGTGCTGGGAGCAAACGCATCGTCTACTGTCAAACACGCGCTGCCACAACCGGTTTGGCCGTGAAAAAACCGTGGCTCGAAAACAGTTCATTCGACATTTTGACTAACAACAGTGCATGCAGCCTCGGGCTTCCTCAAGACACACTATATGATGCAGGTTGCAGGCAATGCACAAATCACCGTGATTTAGTCACGCGCACCATTCCAGAAGCAACAAAGAAGAAGCGAAATATCACGTCCTCTGAGCGACGGCACAAGTAGCTTGACGGGTAAATCGCAACGCAAAAGTCTTCCCGAATTCGGTAAAATGCTTGGTATAGTCTACAAAATGTTAAATACTACTAGCTTTCCTGCGCATGTAATATCGACACTTATCTAATGATCTCGATATCAACGTAGTGGTTGCCATGCTGTTGTCAGCATTAAAGCTAGCAACCTATTTATTAGCGCTGCTACGACAAACCCCGGTTACTCGAGTAATCCCTCAGTCCTATCCACTAATTATTAGTGTCCTGCCATTTTACAGAGGCACACCCCGTTAAAATTAACAAGCTAACCTATTACGAGTTGTCCACCTCCAAGCAGTTGATAGGTCTAGCTTCGTGTGCTTTCGAGAGATGCAAGCACGCAAAACCTCTGTACTAGTCGACTTTTGCATAGCATATCGGTGTGCGTTTTTGCGCTCTGCCAGTAGATACAGCAATTTGGATACTGACACAAACAAATCCCTGAGGCCCTATTTTTCGACTTTGAATGCGTGACATATGATGCGCTGGCCGCGTCATCGTGGTTCTTGTTAGTGTAGCGTGTTTTTGGGTGGGCCGTTCTGGGGCTATTGATAGAAGGGGACACAGTGACAGCGAGGTCCAGTGCCTTCGCGGCAACATGTCCCACGACTAGCCTTGTTCAAACTACGACAGCTGCTGATGCTATTGCGACCTCTGTTGGACGGCATTTTGGAGACCGTTTGCTACCCTAGAGCGGAACAGCAGCTACTATCTTAGAGCGGGATAGCCCGTTGATGAGTGAGCACGCTCCACTCGCCAGAGCATATCCGTTGCGAGGTCGAAGTGATGATCACGCCAAAAGCAAAGCCTCGCGGTGCTCGAATAATTTGTCGGCTGGAATATAGGAACCTGTTCAGTATGGAGAAAGAGTTACCTAATGAATAGACTAAACTCGATATCCGCGCAATCGACTAACGTCAGCAGTGTAACGCTGGTAATCGCTGCTCACCAGGAAAGCTACCGTAGCGTTTACGCTGTCCAAGAGAACGTGAGTAACTCCAGCGGCTTAATGCTGCTAGCGGTTTTGACGTAAATTAGTAATCCATTGGGGTTGTGCCTTAACGTTCCCCCCGCCCGGCATTTTGAGGTTGAACCTTGCTTATGTGACGTTTTTGCTGCGCGAAGCACGTTTTTCGCGCACGTGCTAGCTACGTGAATGAAGATCTTCAAAAGTTTGTATAGAGAAATAACCACGTTGTACGTAAGGCAATACAAACATGCGGCTTATATATATATTTGACACGATTGTGAAGCAGAATTAGTCCAGAATAGGTAGAACGTGACCCATTATATGCATTTGGCTGCCAACGACACTGTTATACCTTTATTAGAGATTTATTTGCTAAGACGAGCCAAAATCTTGTATGAGTGAATGTCGGAAAAACACATATGAAAACAAAATGTTGCGAACCATTCACTGATAATGAATGCTTGAATATGTGCTGCCTAGGCTGGTTTAGAAATACAATTGCTTTTCATTTGAGAGGTCGTTAGTTGATATACCGGAGCTGCCACTCTTAAACAGAATTTAATAGTTTCGAATCTAGAGCAAGTATACGCCAACAATGTCCAACTAAATATAATAGGACAGGAAGCCTCCGTGCATCAACTAAAATATGTCGTATCACCGTGTGTGTGTGTGTGCTTGTAGCTGTTATACACCATGGCGGTCTCGTACGCTTGGCATGGTGGCAAGAGCGCCCAGCAGTGGATGTCACTTGGTTGAAGATGAACGCAATAATTAACCTAGCTGGCGAAAAAAAAAGCGAGGAAGCACAATCGATGCAATTGAAAACTGCGCCCCTCTTGACGAAAATCATGTAACGGGCAACGAATTACAACATGCCGGTTAGTGCGACTCGGGCGTTTGCAGGCTTTATTTGGCATGGCTCCGTTCAGGTTCAAAAGTTGGTGGCCACCTCGGCCATCTTCTCATCATTTAATGACAAAAAAAAGCTGTGTAGGCCGACATTTCCAGCAAATTGAATTTTCAATGCAGGTCCTCGACATATAGTGGTGCTTCGGCAAGCAAGTAGACAACGTAGTTTGGGACGGTCGTGTGTAAACCCAGGGCTCTCCTCAGGAACAGGCCTGTCTGATTTTGTCGATCTTCTACAGTTGCATCGCAAGGAGTTTGCTCCAGATAAGGTGGGTGCCATATGAGGCGATTGGTACATGGTGGTTTCATGGCGAATATACGGCAAGCTACGCCCAGGGAGAGAGGCGCCGACTTATTTATATCGATGCTGGCTAATAGAGCTTTTCGTGCTCGTTCAGTAAAATGAATCGCAAATCGATTGGCCGGATTAAGACCGAAATAGCCCAAGATATGGAACGTTGTTGACATACTCTAGAGGTATAGAGTCCAACTTTAATTCATCATGCCTGCTCGGTATCCAAAATGTCTTGACTTTGGCATCATTGACGTTAATTTTAGTACCCGGCAAATGTTACCCACGAATGTTTCCAATAGCGCTCCAATTGGATTTAGGAATCTGCTGCTGGTCCTTTACAACGCAAAGTCATGCACATTGAGGAGGATCTCCGCCCGTACCGACTCGCGGTGTCCTACGGTGATTGGGTTTATTAAAACTGCCTTTTCTGCTTTATCTTTGTTACGTTCTAGATTTTTCGTGGTAGTCGTGGCAGCCGATATGATAAGGTCTGTCGAGCGAGATCCGTGGTGCTCTGTGGAGATGATGAGATCCCATCGAGACTGGAGATGTTGAGATGACTCGGCTGACATGAATGACACTTGCCGGTCTGGTACCAAAACTCGTTATGTTTGATCAGTACTCGGCCAACACACGCTACACATTGACGCCGACTCGCCGCCCTAAGTCGGTTGTGAATAAACCACCGATCACGCCTAGTTCTCGTGAGCAGCGCCTGCTAAACCTGTACGTAGGCTAAATTCGAGCATGCGGTTAAAATGGCAAGTATGCGGAGTTGTAACTAACTCAATGTAGACCGACGAGGACGCAATTCGAAGTGATCGCCGGTCAAACGGGATGGCTGGTTGTCAGTAGCTCAGTCGAAGAGCAATGCCCACTACAATGTACCCCACAGCGTATCGCTGTGACGATTGGTCTAGTAGTGTTCTAAAGTTTTCGGGCTGACCCTCAGCCAAGATTTAACGTCCACGGCACTGTTCACATTGCTTCATAGACGGTCCCCCATAAATGCAAATGTGCAATGGTGGGGCTCGAACCCGCGCACCCATGTGTCTCCTCCGGCTGCGAGACGCAGACTTAAGCCACCACGCCATCCGGGCTCAACGGTCTAGTAGTGTTCTATGAGCCAGCGACCAACCGCTGGCACTTGCAGGATACACAGTACAAATGGCCATTTCATATGGGAGAAACAGCGAGATAGAAACAAAGCGAGGGGGCTAGGGGTGGTGCGGAGAGCAATCATAAAACCACGGCAGGTAAAGTTCCGAGAAAATACAACAGTCAATCTGGGTTGTCAGTTAGCCCCGTAGGACTCGTAATGTCAGAACTATCGCGTATAATGTACAGTGTTGTAACGCTGTTCACGTATAATAAAACACTTGTGACAGAGTTAATCGCTGTATTTATATATATATATATATATATATATATATATATATATATATATATATATATTATATATATATAGATATATATATATCTATATATCTACATATATATATATATCTATATATAATTATATATATATATAATATATATATATATATATCTATATCTATATACATTATACCTGCAATTTGAACTTGCATACTGTATTACTAAAATATGAATTTACTGTAGTCGCTATCTGTGTAGACTGTAGAGTTATTGTATTGCCCGCTGATGTTGGCACTTAGGCTAACTTCTCCAATGTACTACTTTACTACCACAAATAGGATCATACGGCACATCACGCAAATGCATACGCCCTTATATTATAGGCCATAGCTTCGCGTGCCGGAAGCTGGGCTGTGTTGTACGTGGTCGGCGATGATTGGTGAACATTCTACATTGGCCAGTTTCGTTGTTGGTGGACGTCGACGCCGCTGTCGCGTCGTTGTCAATCGAGTTGTGGCTAAGCGAAGCTGATGTGGCGATGCTCTAACGTACGATGGCGATGGCAATGGTGATGGTGCACAGAGTGCGTACTCAATACGTCGGTCCGTCGATGGATGCAATCAGTACAAGTCCTCTCTCTGTTCTCTCTCTCTCTCTCTCTCTCTCTCTCTGTTCCGTCCGGACGACGTGTGCTGATTGATTGGTGGCTGGATTGACCGCGTACACAACCATACGACTTGTGCACAGGAGTTGATGGCCTGCCTGCAATGTTATGTATGCAGTATGATATCATCAAATGCGTCAGCCCTTTGACGTTATGCCGGCCGCAGCCGGCAAGCGAGGCGAGCGAGACCTAATCTCGCGCGCATACTACCCATATGCTGCTGCTGTTGCTGTTTCTGCTGGCCGGGCTGACGATGAATATGGTGATTGCGATTTTTGCCGTCCAAGTGTCCGAGTGACGCTTCGGGAGGCTCGTGTATGCAAGATCAAAATGAAGGCGATGTCGTTTTCTTCTCGTCGCCCTCGCCGCCGGCCCCACCATCACCACCACCACGGGCACCGCCGCCCGCAGAATCGAAGAAATCGTTTCCGGCACCGCACATTTCGGAAAGTATCTGACCAATCTGAACGGCGCCGGTCAGCATTAGCGTACGCTCAGTTCTCCTCTAGCCAGATTCTAGATCTCTAGCCAGTTCTGTCTCTCTCTCTCTCTCTCGTTCCCCCTCTCTCTCTTTCGCTTTTTCTTTTGCTGTCGTAGTGTTTTTCTTATGCCACGATTTTCCATCGTGATATCAGCGCTGCCTTCATTCCCGCCGTCACCCCCTACTGGTGATTCGTTGGGCTCCGCTGTGTGAGCGCGCGCAAGTGAGGTTCGCGGGTTGCAGCCGCCATCCGAATCGCACACAGATCGCGCTCTAAGAATGGCAGCTGAGCGCGCAGGCCATCGAAGGCCATCAGCAAGGCTGAAAATTTCCCTACGACAACAGCAAACACAACAACAAAAACACCAACAACAACAACAGCAAGAAAAAAAGCAATAGCAACAACAACAACAACAACAAAATAGCAAAATCGGGCCTGCGGCGATGGCGACCGCCGTAGTCAAATCGTCGCAAATCGAAGTCGTCGTCGTCGTCGGCGCCGGCTGGACCAACTGATGAGCTTCGGTCGTGATCGGGCTACGATTGCGATGAGAAATCCCTACACGTCCGGCTCGGGCAATGCCAGATTGAATAAGAAAACTCGCCTTCCGAACAGGAGAAATAAATCACGAAGCCAACGCCGTCTGCTTGACTGCTGCTTTCCTGTCTGCACGCCAGTGCGTCCGTACGCCCGACAACGACGTGTTGACATCTTTCCGAGCTTAGCACCGACATGTTCCACAGGCTGCCTCGCACAAGACTGATTCCTATCAGATATATATATATATACGAGCGTATATATATATATACATATATATAAGTTAGTGCGCTAGTCCCGGTTGTCATCTACCGGGGGTACCGCCCGGCTCGATCTCTGTTGTTGATCGAATTTTTGTTTGAGCGACCTAGCTCATTTAGAATAGTTAGGAGGCAGCCACCATGGTGGTACTGCTGCAATGACTGTTGCTCTAAGCACCGCTGATATCTAAGAGTGACGTGCATATCGTACAATGTCGTTCTGTTATTTCCGGGGAGATACAATTACATATCAAACAAATAAAAAGTCTCTTATATATATATATATATATATATTAGCATTTATTAAGAATACCGATGGAGCGACAATTGTCTCCTGAGGACGTGTGCACTGGGAATATTACTCTATATATATATATATATATATATATATATATATATATATATATATATGTATATATATACATGCATTTATACTCAAGTGCCAACCAAATGCTGATTTTTGTTCTGAAAAACGGTCTACTTGGCAAGTATTTACCCGCCGCTGTCAGCCCCGTTTTGTTGCCGTTAGTTGCGAGAATACCACTACTACCTCTTAGAACCAAATCAATAGATATAAGTAACCGTAGGAGCTGGGGGTTGAAATAATTAATTGCTTCTGCAATCGCGCATAACAACATTAAAGCGTTGTTCTATTTTGCCAACATGCTACGAAAGCATGTAGATTTGCTCTTATCTTGTGGACCGAACAAGCTTCAGCAATTGTGCACAAGCCTTACACTCAGTGTCGAAAAAGGCGCAGCGTTCATAGCAGTGCTTTACATGCGGAAACAGGGAAGTCAGTTTTACCAATGCTGTGTAGGTATTGCTAAAAGCAGTCACCGTCATATATATATATATATATATATATATATATATATATATATATATATACTGTTTTGTTGTTTGATAATTTAATACTTGTTTAAATTCTGTCTGTACAGTTTAGCAACGTATGTACAAATGGGACAATGACACCTATGAAAGAGCTTCAAGTGAAGCTTTTGCCAGTTTGCTACTGCTTCGCGTGTTTAGTGTCGTTAATGTCCGTTTACGCCCGGCACACCCAGCATTCCACCTTGCCAACAGGTGGAATGATGTAGCATGATAAGTATGTAAGCCATTTATTTTATTAATCTCCATATTGGCCATGTTCGCCAGATGTTATATCAGCGTTTGTGGTGCCTAAACTAATTATACTGCAAAGATAGAATAATAATAATAATAATAATAATAATAATAATTATTATATATTATTATTATTATTATTATTATTATTATTATTATTATTATTATTATTATTATTATTAGTATTATTATTATTATTATTATTATTATTAGTATTATTATTATTATTATTATTATTATTATTATGACTAGGTGCTGGTACAGTCAGCAACGTATCAAAGGCCCGACACGAGAGCAATGCATATAGGCTAGAAGCTAGAGCAGAAGTAGCAGCAACAAGTAATAAAGTCGTACGAACAAAGCAAACATTATCATAATACACGCTGAATCATATATCAAAGGGTCGTCCGTATGTGATCGGAACAGATTGCGTCGTTCTACGTGTGGGCCGATACGATCGTCTTGCCGGAATCCGACCAGTGACATCGCGAGCGTGCATACTAGCGCTATGGTTATTCATCTATCCTCATAATGTACTAACTAGCAGAGATTACTACTTGTGGCCACGCCTGTGGTGGCTGCGATCTGTACAGTTCCGGTCGTATGCTTCCGTCTGCCCTCCCTCCTCTCTGTACTCGTATGTGCAACTAAGTGATCTACGATGCGTGCGGCAAGCTTTGCGCTAGCCTTTTTTCTCAGCATACCAACTTACATTCTCGTTCTACTACCTCTGTAGCTAGAGTCGTCTTGTAAGGCGGTTCTTGCAGCACTCGCAAGCAAGTGTTGCGACTGTAACGACAGACTCGCTATCACTGCGTCCTAATAGCGGTATGTAGTGATGCTGCTGGGGAATGCCGATGGTCGTCCATGCAGATGCATGCAGGCAAGTAAGTAGCATTAGCAAGAACGAGGCGAAATCCCTCCTTGACCCGACTCCGACACCCGGCGACGCACAAGATCCATTTAATACTACGAGTACTCGTATCGTACGGTGCTGCGTTATCACTTTAGCGGAGTCTCTCGGAGGAGGAGGAGGAGGTATCGACCGGCCAGCTCGAAACAATGAACGCAAACGGGCTCTATGGCCTCGCCGCTAGCTCTCAGCTCGGAGGATATGAGCTGATAGGGCGCGGTCTTTGGACTGGGGGGCGCTGGTCTTGCAAATACGGCAACAACAAAAACCAAGTGCAAGTGGACCGGGTGGCGCCCCAGCAACACACAGTTCCACCACAAACTATCTCTTTATTTCATCACAGCGAGAAGTGCATGAAGTTTTAGCCAACACTCGGGTGGGTGGACTCTGCATTCGATTTAGAGAGGGCCTCAGTCATCCTTCAGCTGGTCGCCAGTTTGTTGTCGCCTCAAGGTGAAGGCAACCTGTGCTCGCATTATGTCTTCCAGTAGCCACGCTCGAGGGTATAGTTCTTGCTGGAGAGTATAGTTCTTGCTGTAGCAATAGAACACGTACGCCGAACACCGCTACAATTACACCGCGCCCCTCTGTGACAAATATTGTAGTCAAGGACGAGCCCGGTCGTCCCAAAGCCGCCCGACCTTAGCCGTAGGTCAAGTAGTCGTCTACATACGCGTGTGCACATTCCTCGTCGTCACAGGCTCAATTTTCTTTCGTCTGAGCGACGTCCGCTCATGCATACGTTGCACGCTACGATCGGTCTTTCGGCTCTGGAATCTCTACCCCTCTCTCTCTCCCCGACTCTACCAATGCGGATGGTGTCATTTGCATCTCGCAGCGGCTGGTGGCTAATCGAGCTTTGTTTGAACGATGACGCTGACGACGACAACAACAACGGTACACGATATCGTCGGTGGAAGCCTGGCTGAAAAGGCCTAGGTGCAGCGCATGCCGTGTGCTGCAGCGTAGCCTTAGCGAGGTCGTGCGTGTTCAGCCTCGTCAGTTCGGCACGCCGCGGTCGAAGAGCGCTAGTAAGCTGAGGATGGCGTTCGGCCTGCCATATTCGAACACGGCTGACCGCCTCGGACAGCGGACAAGGCGAGGAACGAGGGAGGCGGGCGGGTGATGAACCCTTACATCGTCCGCAAAATCCAGCGAGCTTCACATATCTAAAAAACATCGGACGAAAATCGCACGAAACAGTGCGAAACGAGCCTTACCGAAGCCAGTAGTTTCATACACTTTCATTTATCTTTCTCTCGCTCTCTTTTTTTTGTTCCTCGGCTCCTTTTTCTCTGCCTTCGCTGTATAACGGCAAGCGCCCGCCTGTGATCGGCAGTGAACGAAACGAAACAGTGTCACCTTTCTAGATTTCTCAAACTCCACTCCACCCGATCCATTCCGATGTCATTTTTCGCTAGCGCAGCTCACAGATAGACGACTGGCCGTCCGGTACGATTTAAGCCTTGCGCTGTTAATACACGATATTTCTTTGGATAATATCGGGGTTTAGCTTCAGGCTAGATCAGCAACGGCTTGATTGCCCGTTCAGCGTTGAACCAGTGCACACATGTTGTACAAGTCTAAAGGTATATACATGTATATATACATATATATATACTTAGATTGTAATCATAAACTTGCCATCTGAAAATCCCGTTATATATACGATATGTACTTACTCAATCATAATATGTAGGGAAAGCAATTGTAACCGAAAGCAGAGTGCATATGCACATGTGCAAGCTCTGCAACGAATATATATATATATGTATATATATATATATGTGGGCAAATTGGCAAGTTTTGAAACTTTAAATTTTAAAAATTGAACCGTAACTGCCAAAGTTCTCCGGTTTGTTTTGCTTGAAGGCGCCACTAATCAGCTACACATAAACGCAAATTGCTGGTGGTGCCTATTACTTGATTTCGGTTCAAAGAAGTAAAAAGACGAGGCCTATAATGATCAAACAGTGTCCCGAAACGCTATGTATACGTGGTACTGTCGATTTCTAGAGTCAGAAGACGACTCCCGTGCGGAAGATAACGGATAACAGAAGAAAACGTTGAAAAAGTTCTTTATGTCATACTCAACAATTGCCGAGTTACTATTAGAAAGATATCTTACGAATCAATTGTAACAGTCTTGATTGATATTTTTCAATTATGTTTATTACACTCAAAGTGAGTATAATATACAGTTGACTGATATTTTATGTGTCCGAAAACTGGCAGCAAAGGTCGCTTCAAAATGGTTGAAAAAAATAAACAAAAAATAACATGCACACACTTCTACCGATTCTTATTCGTTAGGAGTTGGGGTTGTTGCCCCCTATAAACGTGACACTTGTTACGCGTCAGCCCCCTAATTTGTGTTTAGCGTTGCTCAGCAGGCCACCTAAAACAAGTGTCGTACGTATCTTTTAAAATCTTGTTATCTCTGTGGCAAGGGTGAGTGCTTTTCCGAAATTCGTAATAGGCTTTTCAGAAAAGAGGACCGAACGAACGGCCGCGGTGACCCAGTGAACCGGCCTGCTCTCTGAAAACCCATCTGTGTAGGTGAATGAGGTTTTTTAAGTCGTATTCTGGCTGCAATATGGCATCAGAACAAGTGAGCAAAATACTTAACTGAGCGCATGGTAGGGCGGTAAGCTCGCTAAGCCGGGCCTCGTATAGCAGGCCGGCTTATTCTGTCTGTGAGATTATATCGTTGGTGGTATCGCCGCACTAGGAAGACTGTCTCATAGTGAGAGCTTTGAGTACCGAGTCAAACTTGGCCCGGGGATTGTTGCCTTAATTGCTGGGCTCGTTACCAGCATCTGGCAGGCCTAGACCTCCTTGAGAAAGAGTGCACTAGAGCAGCAGGACCCTCGACGCTCTCGACGCACCTCCTCAGGCTGGAAGCACCCCCGTGGTTGTGGAAGTACTGCCCTGCAATTCGTAGCTTAAGGGGGTGAGGAGAATATCGATCTTAGTGAATTTGCCGAGTGCCACGCTAGTCACTACTAGCTATCAGTGACACATGTGCATCAGTTATTTTTTAAGACTTATCAAGGGCCTCGCTTTAGCACTGACTATACGGTCAGTCTGACGGCGTCTGGGTGCAGCTTTAGGTTAAGCGTAGCCGTAAGGGTATTCTGAGTTAGCACGCCTGAGTGCTTAATGGCTCATTACGAGAATGGGCGGGGCGAAGTAAACAATGTTCTGAGTAAAATCCTCCAGCGGCGCTCCTAACAGGGAAACTACGCGAGGCCGTCCGTATTTTGATTAGCTACTCCCCCATCCGCCGTGATGTGCTGACCGGGCCGAGCAGAGCAAAGTCATGTCTGCCTTGCGTAACGCAACCAGACAGGATTGCTGGGCTCCCGGCTAAGACAAACTTGCATCGTCTTGTAACAGCAGATGGGGAGGGGACTAATGGGCAACCTCCACGTGGCGGCAGGGATCAGGAGACTCGTTTAAGCTGGATCTAATCAAGCTATCTCTTTTCACGTTGTTGAAGGCGTTTTTGAAATCAAGTTTAACGAACACCGTCGGGAAGTGCCGTAACTGAATGAAGGCTCGAGCAGTGTAGATCGCGGACTCAGTTCCCCGAGCGTGGCAATTTTTAACTGGTAGCCCGGCTAACAGCTTCCATGGTATTCCTGCAGCCTAGTTTGGTCGCGATCGTACGGAAAGCAGAAGAGAAGGCAAACAGTCTGGCGTCAAAAATAAACGGGTTGATCTGCTTCCTGCTGCTTTAAATAAAATAGATCTACAAAAATGGCGTCTCCTTCCATGAGTGAGGTATGCGTACTTGCTTGTGTTATTTGGATTTTTGTAATAATAATAATAATAATATATGTCCTCCCAAGCAACACTGTGATAAGCGTTGTCAGCTACCAATTGCCATAGAAGCGTCAGTCTTTTAGACGTCGTGCCTGCACGATACGTGTCGTATGGGATCAGGGGCTGTTCCACTGACGAACCGTGCCAGCGGCATGTGAACCGTCTACATGCAGCGCGCGTATACGTTTGATATACTGTTCATAGGGGTAGGCTTAAATTTCCAGGACTATGCTAGACGTCCAGACAGATCGGGTAAGGCGACACGCTGAGCTCAGCACGATCATTCTCAAGGTTTTCCGAAAAGCAAGGGTGTCGGACCGTATACCGGAACTCGGGGGAAAATCGGGATTCGCTAGTGACAGAAGACCAGACATCATAAGCGCTACCTCCCTCGAAAAATACGGTTTCACACGTTTTCGTTTTGTGCCATAGCACTATCATATCTTCAAGTAACGACATGGGTAGGTTTAGTTGACGGAACCTGCACAAGCAGGGAAAAAAAGCAAATACGTTGGATAAACAATTTGTCATTGAAATCATCAGTAATCAGCAACATCATAGCAAATAGCAAGGTTCGCTGAGGACGTGGTTTAGTCAAGAGGTCACAGGTTTCTCGTACTGTTAGCTAAATTTATAGGAAAAACCGCGACTGAAAAAAAGTCATGTGATATAGTTAAACAGACTGACGTTACAGCAGATACCAGTATACGTTCTAACCATCTACCCGAGAGTGAGAACAATTTCTGCAAGTATGCAACAATAGTGCTGCGTTATATAGGAAAAACATAAGGCTAGGTGCTATGGCAATAGGTTATATTGATCGATAAAGGTTATGATAGCTATATATATATAAAAAAATTGCTCACATCTAAGACTATTTTTATGTTGGACTTGCCAGTCGA
This sequence comes from Dermanyssus gallinae, assembly GCA_003439945.1. Taxonomy (NCBI): domain Eukaryota; kingdom Metazoa; phylum Arthropoda; class Arachnida; order Mesostigmata; family Dermanyssidae; genus Dermanyssus; species Dermanyssus gallinae. The sequence goes on along the minus strand of QVRM01000581.1, from coordinate 44,865 downwards.
CCATCGTTCTCTTCGCCTTGTACATTTAGTACAGAATATCCGTCCAGCCATATCTGTATAAATATAGTAGTTTCACTCTTACTCATAAAACATGCATTTGTGCACTTCGTACAATTAAAAATGATTGTTTGGACAAGTCTTAGAAACTCTAAAAAAAGTGTACCACATACTGCCATATCCTGTACGTATACTCGTGAGAGTTTTGATACCCCTGCATTTCCCCTTATTTGCGTGCTTTTTCGTTTCTAAAACGTGTGTACGAAAATTCTGGGCCGTGCTATATCTTCAAAAGGAAACGTTGACTGGCCGGCGAGACCCCGGATTTAAACCCTGAGGATCTAGTTTATGGGGTTCTGTGCCCCCGGATGAATCCCTGAGCTGGGCTTGTTAAAATGCATACATAATTCTCACCTTCCAACTTTAACGTAAAATAACACGATATAGTTATCGTTGTTTTTCCTGCTTAAGTTGGATTTCAACGGCGATTTATCCATCCACCCGTACACTGTTGTCGGATGAGTTCAGGCGGTGGTTCAATGCGAACAGTGGCCAGTGGCAGGGATTGGAGTGGGGTGGGGGGGGGGTGAGGTGAGAGATGTAATGAGGTCGTCCGCAAAGGCATTATCCTCACTCAGGCTTTCAGCCGGCCAGCGGGTCAATCGACCTTGGCCCACGCGTTATTTCGCGCGTGTCGCCGGAACTCATCCGAGAGCCTCGTCTTCCACCACCACCAGCAGCAGGGGTCTCTGCTACACCCAAACGGGGGCCACCACGGCGCCCTCTCTTGTCCTGCAGGGCCGTCGTCGCGCCTCCACTCCGGGCGGCACGCCTGGTCTATCTCTGGCGACGATAGGCGAGCGTAGAACGAGTAGAAGGGTAGAAACGAGGCGCGGAATAAGCAGGAGGAGAAATGCGAAATGGAATAGCGGACACTAAACCGTTTTCCCATTTCGACGGTCGGCCGGATATAGCGCTGCGAAAGGTCGTCGTCGTCCCGGTTTACAGGCCGCCGGCGCTCGTTATGCTGCTCCCTGCCAAAACGGAAATAAACGCTAGCTGAAGAATGGCCGATACTCTAAGAATTGTGCGTGCGACTGCCAGCAACAGTAACAAGTACTAACTATCATCTCGGCGTTTGCCTCGGCCCCGGAGTAGTGCAAAAGCGACCGAGGATATTTAGTTGAGCAGACAAACCACCGATGTAACGTGTAGCGTTTCTTCTTCACGGTTAATTCTCTTACAGTGAAACGCTTTTCTGGCTGGTTGGACTAGGTGAGCACCTCATCTTGCAGCGTTGCTCAAAAGTAGTACTTTCATTGCGAGACACCAGCCAAGTCAGTGAGCGGCGAACCAAGGCGGCTGGCGCTTTTTACCATATATATATATATATATTTATATTTATATATATATATATATATATATATATATATATATATATATATATATATTATATATATATATATATTTTTTTTTTTTTTTTTTTTTGTGGAGGAGGGTGAATGCTTTTACGCACGCTACGAGTACGAGGTATTACCCCAGTCTCGAGCAGTGTGGGACTCGACCCTAGCGGTTGGATGTTGGTCCGCCAAGACCCCTACCCACTAAACACTACTCCCCCCTTAAGCTTCACTCTCTAATGGCCCAGATATCCATAGAACAGTACTATGGGCCATTAGGAGAAGTGGCGAGCGCCTACCGGATCATTTGGCCGAGGTCACTCACGGGTTCCCCCACCGGTCCGACGTGCTTGTCCCAACACCTGCGAACCCGTCTGAATACAAGCCACGTCATTTGTTGATGTCGTAAGCGCTATCCGTTCTCTTCTGTACTTGCCGAGCTCGGTTTTCTTTTTCATCACTGCAGTTGCCATTTCCTCGCCCAGCTTCCATGCTGATGCTGTGCTGCATATGTACTCCACAAACATTTTCATGTTACTTCTCGGCGGGTCCGGTGTTCTGGCTCCTCGTTTTTCTGCTTCTCTGGACCATTTCAATCTTAGCAGCGCTATGTGTGTCTGGCATTAAAACTTTTGGGGCCTGCGCGCCTATCCCCCTGATCATTTTGTAGGGTTTTCCCCATGGTTCGTCATTTATGTCATTTATCTTTTGACGCCACCATAGCTTTTTGCTTTCTGCTATTTCGTTTTTTAAATATATTTTATTATTTCATTTTGAAGTTACAGTGGAATATGAATATCTAACTACTCTTGGGCTTGTGAGGGGTGCTACCAATCGAGCTTATCCTCGAGGCAGCCCCTCATTGTACCCATAATTGCTGCCGCATTGCCGCGCTGAACCGCCAGAGATAGCCGCTGGAGTAGAAAGTCGAAAGCTCTTTTGTCCCCCGTCGTGAGTTCAATTCGTTTGCCAATGTTCTGTAAAAGTGACCATGCCTCAGGGCCAGGTCCCCCTAGTGTCTCCAATACTAGTGGCACAAAAATGAACTCGTCGGTGAGCTGGGCGTATTTGTTGGTCTTTAGACGTTCAGCCTTGCGTGCTGCGGAGCCAGCGGCTGATGCGCTGGCCTCCATGTTCGAGGGGGCGAGCGTGTCGGTGACTGTAGCATCCCAAATAAGCGCCTTTCCCCTTTCAAAAGGGATAAGGGTGAGACCGTCAGGCCTCTTTCCGTCGCTTCTCAGGAGGCCGGTTGGCTCTCGAATACATGGCAGTAGAGCTGACCTTAAGGCCCGGGCGGTAATCTCGTTAATCTCGCTGTGACGGCTTTGACGACCTTCGCTTCTGTTGCAGGATAGCCCGTGGGTTCCCCAAATGTCCACTTGTGCTCCGCACGGACACCGGTGTTCCTCCGTTAGTCTTGTTCCCAACCTCAAGCCGATGCACAGACGAAAACTTTCGTGATCAAGTAAAGTGCCAAGGTTTGAGGAAGGGATGGCTTGGAGCCATTTGCTAGCCCCTTTTTGGACAACCGCCTGTAGTCGGGCTTTGTCTGCCGTGGACAGTGCATCGGACAGTAAACGCTGATATTTCTTGGATACTATGAGATCGTCATAGGACCTCTGCAGGTGTTTGTTTGCCTCTGGGAGTAGGCCTGCTAGGTTCTCGAATCTTGTATCAGCAGCTTTTTTGGCATCCTGGAAAGCCTGCAGGGCTATGGCCGGACTGATCTGCTGGACTGTAGCTTCTGAGGCGTATAATGAAGCAACGTGACAGCTGGCTGCCAGATCTGCTGCAGAGCGGATTCCCAAACCTCCGAGTCTAAGAGGAAGGGTGGCCTGAGCCCAGTTGTTGTCGGCCAAGTTTAGATTGAGGAGGTCGCTAAGGCTGGTCCTAAGGCTATTGTCTAACTCCCTCAGCAGGTCCTGGTTTGCTCCGACGTCCGTGCTGCGGAGGAAGTGGATAATTCTCGATGAGCCCAACGATGATTTTCATAGGTGATATGCGCTATGGGGATTAAGCAGGTTTAGCCGGTTTAGGCGAGAGCAAAGACTCTTTATCTTACCTGCGAGTTTTATTATTATTATTATATAATATTATATATATATATATATATATATATATTATATATATATATATATATATATATATATATATATATATATATATATATATACAATCTGCCCAAACGGGCAGATTGTAACAAAGCCAAAAGGAAGCTCAAAACACGCCATAGGACCAGGGAGGCCGAGATCCTCGCCTTAGACAATTATAGAAGATGTAGGGTGCTTTTAAAGAACGAAATAGCAGAAAGCAAAAAGCTATGGTGGCGTCAAAAGATAAATGACATAAATGACGAACCATGGGGAAAACCCTACAAAATGATCAGGGGGATAGGCGCGCAGGCCCCAAAAGTTTTAATGCCAGACACAGAGATCGTACAGATTTTAAACAAACTCTTTCCACAAGACGCACATTTTAACAGAGAGACTTTCGTAAGGAGAGGGACAACCCCAGAAGAGTTCCCGCCTATCACGCGTGCAGAGGTAATAATGGCAGCTGAGAGGCTAAAGCCAGGGAAATCTCCAGGGCCCGACGGCATTCCGCCTTTGGCGGTAAAAATGCTTTTTAACGAACACCCTGATTTGGTAGCGACAGTACTTACTAAGGCGATGGCAAGTGGCAAAATGCCTAAAGACTGGAAGAGGGCGGAGGTGATTTTGATTCCCAAAAGTAGCGGAGGGTACAGACCCATATGTCTCTTGAACACCCTGGCAAAAGGATATGAAGCAATTTTAGAACACAGACTTAGGACGTTTGCGGAACAGAATGATCTTCTATCGGCCAACCAATACGGATTTCGCAAGAACAGATCAGTTCTCACAGCAATTCAACGAATAACAACTAAAGCTGACTTGCTGCACAGTTTTCCAATATACAAACGGAAACTTCTTGTGGCTGTCCTTCTGGATGTCAAAAACGCTTTCAACAGTCTGCCGTGGAAAGAGATTTTAGGAACCCTGGTGAGAAAAGCGGTCCCTCTGTTTCTTGTGAGAGCCGTCTCGGGATACTTGGAAGACAGAAGAGTTTTTAACGGCACGGTGGAGATAGACATGACAGCAGGAGTTCCGCAAGGATCAATCCTGGGCCCCCTGCTCTGGAACATAACATATGACGACGTCTTAAGACAGAAAGATCTCCCACAGGGAGTAGAGATGATTGCGTACGCGGATGACTTGGCCGTTATTATTCAAGCAAAGACAGAGGAAGAGCTAGAGTTAAAGACAAACATGGCTCTCCGGTCGACAAAAAGATGGATGGATAAAGCTGGGCTACAGCTGGCCCCGGAAAAGAGTGAAGCCATTCTCTTGACAGGAAGAAAAAAAGTGGGCAGCATAAAACTGATGGTGGGGGGCCAGGAGATCAAGCAAGTAACAGAAGCCAGATACCTTGGTGTCCTACTAGACAAGGGTCTCAGGGGCGCAAGTCATATCAGGAAATGCACGGCTAAGGCAACTAAAGCGGCTAACGCTATAGGCAAGATCCTTCCAAATTCATACGGGCCGCGGGAGTGTCGGCGACGACTATTAATGTCGGTTACCGAATCAATTGCACTTTTCGCGGCGCCAGTCTGGCTGCAGAACACCCTAAAAACGACGACGGCAAGAAAGGCCCTGAGAAATACGCAGAGAATAGGGGCGCTTAGAATCCTGCAGGCCTACCGTACGGTTAGCACAAACGCAGCCCTGGTACTGGCTGGTTCCCCACCTTGGGACTTAATAGTAAACGAAAGGAAAAGGATTTGGGAAGCAGGGGGTGAGTCCAGCAAAGAAATTGAGAGGGAAAAGACGATAAGAGCGTGGCAAGAAGAATGGGACGCCATACCCATAGGCTCACCGGGCCATTCACTTCGCTTGCTCATCCCGGACATCAAAAAGTGGATAGACCGCCCGGCAGGGGAACTAAACTTTTTCCTTACGCAGTGTCTCACTGGCCATGGTGACTTTCAAAGTTATCTCTTTCGTATTGGCAAAGCTCCCTCGGCAACCTGCGTGCACTGTGCGGACGGCGTCGACGATGACCCCGAGCACACTCTCCTAGAATGCAACGGACTAGAGCAGGCAAGGACAACTGCCATAGCGCTGCTAAGATTGAAATGGTCCAGAGAAGAAGAAAAACGAGGAGCCAGAACACCGGACCCGCCAAGAAGTAACATGAAAATGTTTGTGGAGTACATATGCAGCACAGCATCAGCATGGAAGATGGGCGAGGAAATGGCAACTGCAGTAATGAAAAAGAAAACCGAGCTCGGCAAGTACAGAAGAGAACGGATAGCGCTTACGACATCAACAGATGACGTGGCTTGTATTCAGACGGGTTCGCAGGTGTTGGGACAAGCACGTCGGACCGGTGGGGGAACCCGTGAGTGACCTCGGCCAAATGATCCGGTAGGCGCTCGCCACTTCTCCTAATGGCCCATAGTACTGTTCTATGGATATCTGGGCCATTAGAGAGTGAAGCTTAAGGGGGGAGTAGTGTTTAGTGGGTAGGGGTCTTGGCGGACCAACATCCAACCGCTAGGGTCGAGTCCCACACTGCTCGAGAGGGGGGAATACCTCGTACTCGTAGCGTGCGTAAAAGCATTCACTCTCCTCCACAAAAAAAAAAAAAAAAAAAAAAAAATTATATATATATATATATATATATATATATATATATTATATTTATATATTTATATATATACATAAATGTACACACAATTAAACATAAAGTAACTGAAATCTGTAGATGTTCGTAAAAATTGCCCGCCACGCCTCTGTTAAGTTTGTTACGTTTCCAAAACTGACATCTACTTGAGCGCATATCATGGTAAAATGTTCGCAAGAATTGCAATGTGATCTCACTCATTGTGCTTGCTACTTGAAATGAAAACCCCTGCCGAATAGGAAACCAAAAAAAATCAGTTACGGGCGACAACCGTAGGGTTTGTATGGCCTTACTGCTGCTGCGGAAACTGTCCGAAATATTTGTATTTTTTTCGGCAAGGACAGCATTTTAGAGGTTTTGTGCGACAATTGGTTTGCTAAGTTCTACGTTAAGTCAGAAGAAACCTCTCTTCTTGAAGGATTGTTACACTCGAGGAAAACCGGCTGCGCAAAACTATGGAACAGAATTTCCTGTGACGATGCGCTAGTCGTAGACTTCGGGGTGCGTCATAAAACCATCGTCACTCGCCGTTGCCTATGGTTTCGTGTCAAAGGGCAAGAGCGCAACAAAATGGAGCATCTAGCAAAATACTCTTCTTGGACTGCTAGACACAACGCGTGTCCTTTCTCGGGGAGAAGCGTTACCTGTAAAGAACGAAATTAGTTCTGAGACAACGTAAAACGTGGAAGATCCTGGCGCGTCCATGGCCAACCTCCCAGAAAAGCCAAAGAGATTAACCCATTCGCGCAATATTCTGCTCTGTTATTGGTGGGATGGGCATGGCATTGTCCACCACGAGTTTGGTTAGCTTGACCGAGTTTTTGCCGTCCCCTATCCAAGTGAAGAAACAAATCTCGTGAACAGAAAGGGTGGGCTTACTCATCCTCTGCAAGATAGCAAATTTCGACTGGGAAACTTGCTATCATTTACCATCATGCCGCATCTACCCTACTCAACGGACATCGTACATATCACATACTTAGTTGTTTGCAGAACTTTCTACGAGAAAAAGTCAATTCAAAGGATTCAATACTCTGGCCCAGAGATGAGGGAGGGTTGTGGCTAACAATGGAGAATACTTTTTGAATAAATAAAATCGGTTAACTAGTTCGTTTTTAGATCGATTTTTAAGTTTAAAAAATCTACTGCTACTTTATGACTCAGCAATATATATATATATATATATATATATATATATCTATATGCAAGGGCGGATCAGCAAGTTTTAGTACTTTGATTTTCGAGAACCCAAAAATGGAGCGGTCACGAATCTACATCAAGTTATACGTTAAAAAAGAAATCATATGTTCTAAAATTGTAGAAATGTTACAAACTATTTATGGTGGTCAAGGATTGTCCCGAAACGCAATGTACACGAGGCACCGTCAATTTTGCAACAAACTCAAAGAAGTCGAAGATTACACCCGTTTGGGAAGGCCTTTGGCGTATTTTGAAATACCTTGTATATATATACGTTTCGAATTTATTTTAAGCGTATTCTTATTATTTTAACACTATGTCAAAAACTTGAGTTTAACAATTGAGTCTCTCTGGCTATTGAGACCGCTATAAGAGCTTTCTGTGATCTGAGCAACTAGGACCGTTTACAAATACGGAATTTGGCATGTTTTACAATTGAAATAAACGAAATTGCGTCGCTACGTATACGGTATTTGGCGTTGTTAATCCTTGCTATACGACTATTTGTAGAATAACGTATACTTCAACTACCACTTAGCCGGCAACCCGATTTAGCCCATCCAAGTGAGGTTCCCTGTATTGTCGCAGCATTGCGATACCTTCTGTCCAAGAAACTTCTTAGACCTCTTTTCTCGTGCGGTGAGGCGAGCATCCTTCCCACGGTCTTGATCTTAATGATGTTTCGTTGTGATAGGGCCTGTATTAGTAACGCTCTTAACTGTACAGAATGAAAGATGTACAGAAACGTACGAGGCTGCCGTGCACACAGAGACATGCATATAAGTAGACAATTTTAAGGAGTACTGTCTTGCAGGACGCAGGGAATGAAGCGCCTCACGTGCCCGTTTATTGCCCTGTCCGGCTCGAGCGCGGTTTTCCAGAGTAGGCCAGCGCCTGCACGATCGTTTACTGAAAACTTCTGCCTTAGCCGCCCTTGTGCATCCGTAGAGATCTGCGCTGTGTGTGAGACACGAAAGACTGTGCCCTACCTTTGCGAGTGGTTCCTTCTCGTGAAGCAGGCGTGGTCCCGGTGCACTTTAGCAGCAAATTTATCAAAGTTTCAGTGTAAATCAGGATATTGGAACTGTGCTGGAGTCAGTCATTCACCAGCTGTTTCATTGAGGGTGTCGCGAAGGATCGTAATTAAATTCGAGGCAGGTGGGTTTGATTGGGCATTGAAATCTCTTGCAACAATGAGCGGGGCGGGGGGGGGGGGGGGTAAAGTCAGACAAAACTTGTAGACGCTCGACGGGCTTTCCTACCAAAGCAAACGTACGCTTTGCGCCTTTTTCACGCGGCTTGAGGTAAGGTTTCCACTTGGTTGACCTAATCCCACCCAACGTTTGGCAAGCTGTAGATGGGGTTGGAAGCACCCGGGAACTACTGGGGAACTACAAAATATATATATATATATATATATACTTTGACAACTGAGAGGAACAACGATAATACTCGACTAGGTGGGTACGAATTCCTTGGGCGACAGGGCATTACACAGCATATCAGTTACCTCAATGTCTAGGAGAAGAGGGTTCTCCTCACCAGAAAAAATACAACCTGACACTGCACTCGTTTCGGTAGGTCGGGTAACGTCGGGTCGGCGAGCCGTTTGAGAAGGGCTGAAGGCACGGGCGTCAATATGCACCTACACACGACCGTTATGAGTAGACGCAAGATAATGATGTTCTTATAGAGAGGTTTATTTTCATCCGCGCTGAGTTGAAACGGTTGGTCAGGGCTTATGTTCGTTTGCTGGAATCGTCGACTCGAAGGATTGTATGTGAAATATAAACGTACGCTAAGCTAACAACTGCGCAGCCATAATGCCGATAGTGGTGGTAGTTGCGTGCACGCAGATGTGGTAACAATGCAAATCATAGTGGCAACGTCGTGTGCAGCATTGTATATGACAGGCCTCTAGTGCGCTAGTCGCGCGGCTGTCAATCTATCCGGGTGTCGCCGGTTCGAGCTGCGCCCTGTTAAAAATCGAATTTCGTTTAAGCAATGCTCAGTGAGAATAGGTGATAGATCATACCGCTGAGAGCCTGCGTTCATGCTGCCACAATGCCTGCTCCAAAAGCCCCAGGTGAGCTCAACATGTCAAGCTTCTGCTGCCGACATAAAAGCATGACATGCGTATTTATTAAGAATACAGATGGAGCGACATGCGTATTTAGGTATGCGTTAATGTCGAGCAAATAACAAGTCCATGCACGTCTAAAACGATGCTGCACCATGGTGGCAAGCTACCAGACTCATGCATGTATACAGAAAAAATCCAGTATCGAAGAAAGAGAAAAGCGTGTAATGGGCTGGGTTTCTTTGACAGCGCTCACACAGAGTGCGTGACACGTGCGCATATTCTCCCACGAACGGACTTCCGTCAGTTGCTGGCTGGTGCCACTGCTCTGGACGTGTGGCCAGCTGTTCCATAGCCCAACCCAGCCATATATATAGTCGGTGTTTGACGTTCATTCGGTGGCTTCTCCAGCGGCTTGTCGAGACTGGTGACAGGCGGCCTTCAACGCCTGTCTTCCCCATGCCGGCAACAAGCAGAGTAGGTGGAGCCACATACTGTGATGATTAGATGAAGTGCGGCGCGTTGTGGACTTCGCGATCTTGCCGCGACTAGGCGTCTTGCTTGGCCAACTCGTTGTAGCATTTGTTCCTGGCTGACACTCGCCGTCCATCGGACGCTCGCCGATGTTGCTCTCAGTCACCAGGGCCGTCAGGTCGTCGGGCAACGTGACAACGGACAAGTACTGCACCGAACTGCGGTCGATCTGCATTGACTGTTGGTCGACGCTACCTGTATGCCGTTGCAAGGCAGCAAAAGCAGCCCAGCCGAGAACAGCCACGGCGAGCCCAAAACCCTGTGGGGTCGAAGCGTCTCCGTCTGCAGCAGCTCAAAGCAACTTAGCAGCCCATAAATTATAAACTACAATCCCACTATCGAGCAGTATGCCACCGTGTATAAGCTTCATTCTTCTAATTAATACAAATGACTAAAACAAGCATATAAAACAGTATCGTCGAGTCGTACGGATGATTGAGAAGATAGCGCCGATCGGTACGCCGGTTCTATACGGCGATCTTGTAAGCTAAATTTCGGCTGTCGCGGCTTCTTGATTGGCAACGCTGTTTCGAGCACTGTTTTTGTTCAACCCTTTAAAAAGTGAAAAAACGGATGAGGCAATAGAAGTAAATCTCATACAGTATGCTTTCCTCTAGTGTCTCATGAACCTGGATCGATCTGGCACCTGTGGCTTTGTCGATGTAAACAGCGCTCCTACCACAGTGATGTCTATTGCTGCCACGAGACAGGTGAGCTGCCACATCGGCAAAACTCATATCAGTCGAAATGTGGCCTTTGCTACAAGAGGCGATGGAGCGCGAAGAGAAATATGAGTCTTTTGCTCGCGCAGGTCGTCACAGCGATTCATAATAGATGTACAGTCAAGCGATACTCCACAGTGCTACCGGAGGTTTTGATATGGGCCGGCACAGGAGAGCAAATCTCTAAATCGATATCACTCAGCGCACTTGTAAGTTTCTATCCTTTCACGGGCGAGCATCCAATGCCGACCGTGAAAGGACGCCAACATACGAGGTGAATACGGCCCGACATGCCGCAAAGCTAACAAGTGCGGTTCGAGATGCGCAGCAGAATAGAAAAAATCTACCGAGAAGTTGATTGACTGATTCAAATCATCCGCTCCGGCGCGGTCCGTCCTTGTCCCTCCGAAAACCCCTCGGCCCGAATCCAATAGTGTAGTCAAAACTTAATTTGGCTTGCAGCCAATAGCGGCGCCGCGCCATTTCTAGTATCTAGTATCTCAGGAAACTCTAGGAGGCCTGCATGCGAGATGCCACTACTCTTACGAGGGCAAGGTCGATTATCGATCTAGATTATTGCTTCCGGTTGCACTCTATGACAACGGCTAGAGCTGCGTTCAACAAGTTACCGAGGAAAATGAACGACGGATTCGTTTAACCTCGCACATTCAGAACATGCTTCGGCATAGGCCAATTGACGCAAATGTATATCCTAAAGTACCGAATAATGTACCGGCCTCTAAATATATAGATATTCATTTTAAGATTTCAGATTCAAAACGAGGTTTACTGACGGAATTGCGTTTTACAATTTAATTTGTTTCCAACCACATGCAATTTGTTGCAAGCTTGTTAGCTTAAACACAGTTTTTGATCTTACAAGTTTACAACATATTGCAAGTTGGGCTCACATAACAGTAGTTTTATGTAGATGCAAGCAAAAACTATGTTTTAATTCGGAGGAGTAATAGAACCAGAGAGCAATTTCCTGAGTTTGCGAATAAAACGTTCCGGGCAGTGATTCGACGAATATCGAGGAATTCCCCAAATGGTCGGCACGCTAGGCACGTAGGCATCCTTATACTAGAGGCACTTCAAGCGATACGGCAAAATGCAACGACTTACGGTACCTAGGGACTAGGAGAAAAGAATACCAATCAGGAGTCCCGAGTATAGTTTCCTTCTAACATGAGTAGTGTTAAAACCTATGCTTGCAACCTAAGGCGTACAAAAGGAGTCAATTCGAAAACGTTTGGTCGCCACGCAGAGATCACTGACAGAGTCTTGACGTTGCCTGACAAGCATGGCTCTCAACACTTTATTTTGAATTATCCTGATCCTGCGAACAACATAGGCCGAATCAATTTCCCCCGATAGGACTTTGGAAGCAGAATAGTAGTGAGAAGAAAGTTTTGAAAATTACAATCAAGCCGTCGCTAATAGCACTTATACGGTGCAGAGACGAGATAATGCCGGTATTTGGGCATATATAGTCTAAATTCGAATGCTGTCTCATGCCTTCATGGAGTACAAGGCCAAGACACCTGGCTGTCTCCACAAACGCAACCCGTTTACCTGCCAGCAACAGTTTACCAATGAGGTGCAGCTTGACCTGAGGAAATCGAAATTAAATTGGGTTTGTCTTGCTGCCGTTGAAAGCAAGTCTCCATTGATTAAAACATTTACGACCTTTTGACCTGCGAAAGGCAGTTTAGCAGCTCAGAGTCGAAAGTGAAAGGCGTGGGCCGAAACAAATTTTAATAGCGTTAGCTGAAACAAATTTTAACAATGCGATTGCCTTGTATAGACCCTCACTCTAAATTTTGAAAAAACACATAAGGAAGACACAAAAAAGACAAGAAAAAACTACGGACAGAACCCTGTGTTGAACCGATGTTGACGGGTAAGCTATACGGATTCTAGACAGTTCCAACCACACAGTCTGGCTTCCGGAGGATGGGTAAGAGCGAAAACGCTTGGCCGTATCTGCTGAACACCTTAGCTCTTGAAACATTTCATAAAAGATAAATATTTTTAAGATAATTAACGGTCGTGGCATTTATTATTATTATTATTATTATTAGTATTATCTCCAAGAATGACTTTAGACAGGTTTTAGATGTTTCGATTGAATCTGCAATCACCTTGCGCTCATCTCTTGCGCTTGTAATCGACATCGATCGGCTGACAGGAAGTTAATGGACCTAAGGTGTTGATCAAGCTGGGTCACTGCAGTCCTATTAAGTAACTGTCTTTTTTTGTGTAAAACGAAATGACCGAATAGCATTTAGGCGTGCTTAAACGTCTTCTTTGTGGGTCCATAATTTAGTAATCCGGTGTTTTATATCGGCTTCGAGACAACGAGAAGCATCAGTGTCCGACCCGATAGTAGCAAAATGCCGGTCTAGTTTAGTAAGAGTCAATGGGAGCCTTAAGAAGCATAGTACAGAAGCAAGACGCTCCGTCGGTCTCAATCTGCATAGCAGTATCCAACGTTCAAACATCCAAAAAAATTACGAAGCAAAGCTGGTCTTCCGCCTTGAAAAAATTTAAGAAGAAGAGTTTGCAAAAGTTTGAAATACTTCCACGCAATTAAGCAACAGTTAATGTCGAACGCCTGTGTGAACTTGTGTCGCTTTGTCTCGCTTCTGTCGTCGACAGAAGAACGTGCGTCAAAAGTTATCCTCATTTTTGCGCGGCGTATATATATATATATATATATATATATATGACATATGTGGATTTCACGATTCCATCATGTTTACCTGGCTATAATTTAATCCAACAGGCAATGACTATACCACACTATAGTCTACGATGTGGTGCCACCTGACTGTCCTTTAATTGTTCCTTTTGGTTATCATGTGTGTAACCTCCATTTGGCAACAACGTGTGGCTGACATTTCGACGGCAACTCGTTTAATTCGTCTACTAAGTATATTACTAGACTCCATCATATTAAAAATAAACGAACTTTTTATGTTGTCGGCAATATACCTACGTAGTAGGCAGCGGGGCGTGTTGTTTGGAACATTTATTATTATACGCTATCGTCACTGTATCGTGTCATGCTGTGCAAAGATTAGATCTAAAAAGATGCAACTCCCCTAATGAATGCTATCTTTGTGTTGCACATACAGAAACATCGACTGCCCAAGCCCATGCATTCGGAATACATTAATTACTCAAAATTAGAACATCTCTAACTGAACTATTATCTCATTGGAAATAAGGGGGAAATGTTATGTCGGTATCTACCTAAGTGTGGACGCGGCATCGATCTACGAATCCACGCGGACTCTTGGGATATCTGTGTTAGAGACCCTGGGTCATGTTACTAAGGGCTAAAACTGGAAATGCAAATGAAAGAAAAATGCGCCTTCTCTTGACGAATGTATTTTTTTAATTTTACATAAACAAGCATCGGCTGCCTGAGGGCATATATTGGAAATACTGACTACTTGAAATTTTATTTTTCTTAAATCTATTTGACTTGCATGCTGTGATGTTGTCTGGGTACAACGACATCGTTGTTGGTACGTAACAAACGACATGCTGCGCTCTGCTTTCATCTGCCTTATGATAAAAAAGATAAAACATTGGAGCTTGACTTACAAAGCTAAAGGTAAATAAAGCTATCAATAGTTGACTTAATACCCCGTTTGAGATTACACAGAGAAGAATACCTTGATTGTAATCACAACTGGAGTTGTGGAAGACAAGCTACTACCTGCAGACACTATATGTCTCTCAATGTTTAACGACGTTATATGTACTTTCTGAACGAATGTATTTCCCATTTTGGTCTAGGGGCTGCAACACGCTTATCTGTGTGGCAGCCCAGGTTGAAAAACCAAATTAAATTGATCAAGAGATTGTACAATAGGTGTGCACCAAGTTTGCTTGGGAAGGCTGAATATGACTGTATATGTTTTCCCCTTCCTCGGCTTGCCACCATAACAATACAATAAAAATGCTTGTGACAGCCTATTTGGTTGTTGGACGCAAGCTACGTACAGCTTATGTTAACTGCATCTTTTTTGTATGACACTCAGGAATGACTACAATTATACAAGCACTCCTAGTTATAACAGTAAAAATTCTGAAGCCGTATTTAGCAACACCGACGTCAGTTGTTTGGACACAAGTCATTTCTGACGGCGATCAACTAAACTTGCTATCTGTACTGGTCCGAGCACTTGGGAGGTAGCAATTTCCTTTTAGCATGAGGTTGCCTAATGTTCGCTGTCAGCGCTGTGAGCCAGAGAGGCGCCACGCAGTAGCAATAAAAAAAACAATGCCCCGAGCGGGTTGTGCACATGTTCGTACATCACAAATGTGTATTTTGCTACACATAAATACATAATCATTATATATATATATATATATATATATAGGTTTAAAAAGGCTTGTTTGATCACTACTTGGAAAATAAGCTCTAGGGCGGAAGCAAGCAAGCGAACGCCATTTCCTAGCAGGCGATAGCTGGCCAGGCTTTGTTTCGTTGTCGTCCATGTATCTCATTGACGCTTTAGCTTCAATGGCCACAGCACACCGAAGGTACGCTGCGACGACTACCGACGAAGAGCGAGCGATTCAGTCAATGGTGTGGAGTGAAGCAGCTTTTGCTATGTCTACTACAATAACTATAATAACCATTGTTAACTACTACAACTGCTGTTACCGCTGCTGTTTCTAATCCCTGCCACCTATCTGCTACTAATTCCTGCTACCTCTGCGACCAGCACAGCTGGTGCGAGAGACACGAACGAGACTGCAGCGAAGCGGCAAAAGTTCGCACATTTTTGGCATCGCCTCTTGTGTCGCCTGCTTTCCTGCACAAAGGAGGGCCAGACCTTCTCAAGGAGCCCGGGCCATTCGCGACTCACTCATACCGGCACCACCGTCGCACTCTCACCGTTGTACTCTTTAACCGTACCCCTCCCCTCCCTCCCTTCCTCCACTCCGCACCAACTTTCTTACTCTAGCAGCGGCGTATAGGATCCTCGGGATCCTCACCATCATGCGCTATGCGCCGCCTCCTCTGAAGGACTAGCTCCAATAAGGGGGTCGATTGCAACCGCGTCGAATTATCAAAGCCCTTTCAGCAACCCCTCCTGCCGAGTTATTGGTCCGGCGCATGGATGCATGTGCCTCCTTTTTCCTATGATTGGATATGCGCTCTATGCAGCTCGATGGTGATTATAGTATTAGTAGTAGTGGTGCAGCGCTAATTCTGCGTCCGAGGCTTAAGAAGAACGTGAAAGAGGTCAGAGAGAGAGCGCGCAAAAGATGGAAAATGATACTGTCTTTGACAGCAACAACAACAACATCACAAAACAACAGTAACAACAACTGTTATAGACACACGGACATGCATCTGTGCACGTCCGTGTGTTTGTGTTCAAGGGAGAATTGAAAAGTGCTGATACATATTTCTAAAGGAGTAAATTTATTTAATCTTCCAAAGTGCTTTTCCCCTTCCAAATAGCTTCCGGCTGCTAGCAATGAGCTTTGGTCACCCTCTTTCCCACTCTTCGAAACATGTTTTAAACGCGTCTTTCGAAATCCAGTTGAGTTATTTCAGCGATTTTTTTCTCTATCTCCTCTGTAGTCTCGAAACCTCTTGGTTTTTCTTTTTTTAACTTTTTGTATCTGTGGTCGCATAGAGCTTAATACTGTTTTTCATTCTTTATTCACGTCCGTCGCGAAATCGATGGTAACACGTATACACAGCGTTTCGGGATACTGTTTGATTATCATGAGCAGTTCATATGTTGAAATGTTTTTTTTACACCATTTTAAGATGTCTGATGTTGTTTTAACACATTACTTGATACAAATTCGCTGCTCCTTGATTTTCGGCTCCTAAGTGGCCGAACCTCTTTCGTTTTCATCACTTCTTTAAACTAAATTCAAGCAATAAACCAAATGTGGCCTGTGCGTAACTGATGAATAACTGAACTCCTTAGCAGTTAAGTCTGCAGCAAAACTCAAGTAACTTGCCGACCCGCCCTTGTATCTCGAAAGCCTTTTTACCCAATGTGTAGTCTACACATGGTAGTACTTATTTAATTATATACTTGTATATTGCTTAGAGGCTGCTGAGACATGGCTGACATAACAGCACCCGTTTTTCAACAGAAAATCCGTTGGTGCTCATGCATCTGACAAAAAGGTGAACTTAACCGCCTGGGATGGACACGAAGTGCTTAAACATCGTTGCGATGTATTCTAGTCTCTCAAAAACAGATTTTTTTCTGCTGGAACAATGTGTACTTTGTATTGACAATCTAGATATGTCGATTTCATCTAGACTTGAGCAATTCAGGCTTGGTGCACCCTAAGAAAAATCTGCAAGCAACATTTTTCGCTAGGAATTAGGGCGAATATTCCAGTATTCGGCATAAGATGCCACCTTCTGGTGACCGTTAAGCTGTTGGGGCAGTGATAACCCGTATCTCGCAGGTACGATCCCCTGGAGTCAGGCGTCGTGACTTTGGCACGCATCATGGAGCTTTTACGCGACATTCCCTTGATGCCCCAGCTGTGCTTACCATATTCCCACTTGCTGCTTGCATAGAAAGCGTTCTCGTAGACAGTCGTCTTACCTGCGAGTCTGTTCGTAGTAGCGGGCCCGCAGGTAATTTCGCAAGATGTACGAGAAAATAACTAAGTATAATAAAATCATTGCGGACGTGCAGAAACAGCCTTACAAGTGGCTGTGTGTCAGCTAACCTCGTAGTATGCTTCCTAGAGACGGTAAATGTGTTTTCTAAACAACAAGTGTTTTTAACTTCACAAGAAGCCGCTTGACTACGACAACGCACGCCGTTCTTCTCAACTCCGTACAGCGGAGCTTTGCGTAATAGGAACCCGCCTCTTCGCAGTCTTCGACCTCAAAATAGCCTAGCCAAGAGTAAGCCTCTAAAGATTACTAGTCACTGGCGTTCCGGTAAACATCCAGAGGTGATCCTGGATAGCGGAGTGATAGAACGTCATTCTATTAAGCAGACAATAGGCGCAGCACCGGACGATGCTATTAGCTTGCTCCTACTTACTCTACTACCGGCCAGCGTTACTTTGCGATGACATAAACAATTATATATATATATATATATATATATATATATATATATATATATATGCGTATGCTTTTATCATTACATGCATATGCTTACTAATATACGAGTGTACCTAGATAAACAAACATACGGACATGCACCGATGACGTGGGCTAAGCGGGACACATACTGGGAGAACAAGGACCTGGGACCGGTTACACCGCCAGACTAACGCTACTAGTTCTACAGTCGTTCAGTTTTACTGTTAGTAGAATTGTTCACGCGGAAGAACATTTGGCATAAACTTTTTTTTAAAAATGTCTATATATATTAAGGGGAAGTCGCTATTCCTTGCCGCAACACTACGATGGCGCTGTCTGTGTTCTGTTCTTTTCGTTATTGCTTATATTATCAAGTTATTGCAAGCGGCGTTATTGCAGAACGGCGCGTTTGTTTGAGGGTTTTTTGTGGAAGTTGTGCATCGCTAAATTAAAGTTGTGCACCGCTTGTCGGACCTCTCCATACAGGTACATCGATGCGTGTATGCCTGTGGCTCAATGTGAAAAGAATCGCAGACGCTAAAGTGCTTTTTCGATTATAAAATGCTGCGAATAAACAACAAATGTCTGCATGCCAACGTAAAGTATCAAATGCATTTCTCGTAAAATACGTATCTGCTCTTATGCGGGCAAAAAGTTATTTCCTAAAGTTTGCTTTCTTAATTTCTATATAAAGCTTATTAGTATAGGTAGGCGGATGTCAGTAAACCCATATATTTTTCTTATATAGCCATAATTTAGCAGGCTAAAATAAACATATCGGTTGCCATTGCTGGTTGGCAGAATGATTTTAATTTGCGTTGCCTATTTCGGTTCTACTTGAGATAGCTATCGACGCAGGAAGAGCGCTCACGCGTCCTTCAAAAAGTTAAGGCAACGCCTTAGGCACTGTACCAGCCGATCTATTACTGCTATTATCAGCTTTTTTAGCTATTACACTCACCCACTTAACGTTGTGCCGGTCTCCAAAAATAAAAGCAATATATATATATATATATATATATATATGTTCCGAGATACAAAAAGAGTATGTTGTACCTTTAGCTGGACGTTCACTGACACAACGGCAAAATATGCAATATAAGGTTATAATTGAGCTCTCAAACTATAGAGTCATATCATCAGCATTATCAGTTGAGATAGTTAACATCCACTCTGATAGAAAGCAGTCATCGGTTAGCGCATTTGTACGTGTATCTACTGTGTGGACTGTTTAGACGTTGTTCCTTGCGTATACTATTGTGTGCTTGATAAAGATGTAAATGGCCTATCTGGGTATTAACTAAAGACTAGATGCTGGCGACTCGACAGGCCAATTGAGTGCATATTCGTCGCCTATCTTTACAATCTACAGCTTTAGACAAGGATAGACTTTAAACGCTTTGCTACAATATTGCGGCGTTACACACAGACAAACATATATATATATATATATATATATATATATCGTCGCTCCACTTGCATCCTTAATACAATCGAGTAGTTAATGTATATATACATATATATATTTATATATAAATATATATATATATATTTTTTTTAATATATATAACCATAGCTGTAAAGAAAGGGTTATCTCTAAACCATATACGAAGCGATGAGCGAGGGTACAAAACGCTCCATCTGGTGTTGTCGCTTGCCAGATTGCAGAGACGTATATCTAAGATTAAAAATAGATATAATTAAATGCACAGCAGCGTACGGCTTCCGCTTGTAAAGAATGCAGCAAAAGCCGCCAGACAACAGAAAACATAAAAGGGGTAGCCAATCACAAACGAGTTGGATCGACTTACCCGCGCACACAAAGCATGTAAGTACCCGAAAGCCATTACCCCACACAGACAGAACCTTAACACACCACGGACCTGCCGATAACTTCGTTTGGTCCTTGACGCGGCAGTGGCCGTTTAGGTGAAAGGCGCCTTTCCACCAGCCCGAGGGCGTTCTTCTAGTACATATTTGCTCGTAATTGGTCGTACGGCGGGTAGGACTAAGCTCTGCAAATGTGATCAGCTCTAGGCATCACAAGACCTCTTTCTGACATGTTATTCAATCTACACGAACAGTGATATCAAGGCATCTATCTTGCAGCCTTGTCACAAAGCGCAAACTCTCTCTCACACACACACGCGGGAAAAACGTGCACACCCCAAAAGCTGTTAATGGCGACAACGACAGTAATAATAATAGTGATTATCTCGTGCCAGTGAGGGCATATAATTACATACTAAACAACACAAATGCACCTTTATCATCACATAATAGGGCGTATGTACGCATCGACTATACTATTCAGACTATATAAGTCGTTCACTGTGTGACATAACCACTTTATGGCAACCTGCACTCAACGACAAAAACGGGCTACGATGGATAAGGTCTAATTGTGTGTGTGTGTGGGCGTTTAGATATGGCAGGTTTTGCCTGAGTGCCTGATTAACAGACGTCACCGCTGCAAACTAGCAGCGACAATTAGAGTAGGACTAACAAACTCTTTAAACTCGGGTTTCTCTTCTCTCTACTCCTTCAGGCTCACAATTGCTCGGCATTCTTTGTGAGATTTTTTGCTCACCGACCTACTTGCCTATGCGCCAGGCGACTGACAATCCGAATGGATTCGCACAGATTCGGAGTTACGAAATACTTAGATCCTATGTTATTTGATCTCCTATCAAAGAGATGCTCTATCCAGGCCGGTCGCCGAAGCTAGCTAGTAGAACAGTCAAATTACGCCGTTTGAAATTGAAGCCAACAACCGAAAGACCCTTCGCAGTCCTATCGAGAGAATAGGTCTAATGCAACCGTGAAAAAAATGGATTGCACAACAACGCGTACCATTTTGCCACCATACAAATATTATTTGCTGGTTGCAAACCATGTACTGCCCTACGAAAAGTCTCATGCTTGTAGGGTAAATAGAAATACAACGCAAGGCGAAAGAATTAAGAAGGAACGCATACGAAGCTGCAAATAACCATCGGAATACTATAGTACACCAATATATATAGCAGTTGTCTTTATTAACGCGCTACTAGCATATGAGCCTGTTGTTGAACAAGAATGTATGGCCACCGAACGGCTCCGATTGGAATCCGTTGGGCTACTATATATTACATTATGCTATGTATAAGGCGTGACGCAGCAAGAGCCTAGCAAGTCTTGACATGTTACACTTGCTCCCGTTCCTGCTATTAAGGAAGTATTTAACAATTTAGATATATACTTTTTGACTTGGGATTGTGAGCGATTTAGACCACGAATTGAAGCAGTGATCCGCGTGCCCGAGAGCTATATATTGAATACGAATGTTTGTCAGGCGTTCCCTTGTCGACTTGTGCAAAACAACGTCATCTGAATGTCTGTTTTTGTTTAGGTGTAGGCATCAAAAGAAGCGCCTGTGGGGCTTTAAAATCCCTCGACCCTGTATATACATGGACGTTATATCTATCTGGGTGTTGATTACGCTATTAACCGTTTTGCTTCTGGCTATAAGCCACCACCTGTATGCAGTAACCTAATCGCTTCCGGAAACAAAACCCGTCTAAAACGTTTTATCGATCGAATCAGTTAGGTATGTACGCAGGCGCGCAGTGCCCTATAGAGCAGCATGTACCGTGATTATAACCTCCGTGCCGTACGTAAGGGAACGCTGTTCTCCAATGCTATAGATCTCTTAGGGGGAAACATGACTTAACAGTTGATGATTCCATCACTTTAAACATATTCGCACACATCTAGCAATATTGATCGCTTACATTTTTATTTGTACGGAAAAGCTACCGATAATTCGATCGAATAGTCCCATTACTTGCGTTGATGCTAAGAGATCGCTGTGGTCAGTTTTGCTTTGTCGACCAACGAATAGTCACGGTGTTCTGTGAGCCAGACAGCACATATATATATATACAATATATATATATATATATATATATATATATATTCAAAACAACAATTCAGTCATTACCAGTAGTACCGTTTCGATCGTCTAATAATTCTATTTACTTTTAGACAAAGTGGCACCATATGCATGAATAGCACATTTAAAAAAATGCAATACTTAGACTCTATAGCAGCGGGATTGTGTATATATATATAAAAAGAGGACTTAATGGTTTATAATTCCCACACGTTTGTACCGTTATCAACAAACTATATATTAAATCGGTATAATATGTAGGACATTTTCGTCCATCGGCGCCGAAATAGAGCCAGTCGTCGGACTTCACTAAAAAGGCTTTATTACGGCATTAGCTGCCTGATCTCTGCTAAGAGACTCCGGCCAAGATATGCAAAAAAGAAGATATCGCGAAAAGCAGCAAGATACAGCGACCGGGATGAACAGGGCTACGTGATTCTCGCAGGTGCGTTCAGTTGATATATATATATATATATATATATATATATATATATTGTTTTTTTTTCGTAAGGCAATTGCCTGTGTACGATTTTTTCATGTCATGACTACTTTTAATCCACTCCGGCATTTACCTTGTCTAAATTGAAAACCCTGCAAACCAATTTAAGAGTGGCCGGTCTGGGTCTCAAACCCAGTCCTCCCGAATGCAAGGCAAAGGCTTTGCCACTAAGCCATCTTGCTCGATTAAATATATATAGATATATACAAGATAGATAGTATAACTATATATATATATATATATATATATACGTATATGTACTACTGTTCTTGGCCTTTATGCTATGATATACGCCGTCGTGGCGCGTGCTCGATTTTTCTTAGCCGACCAACAAATGGTCACGACAGCCTTTTACTTCTGTCGACTCGGAAAGAATCCACTGTCGAGCGGCTGCCGTTTTAGACAGAAGCGTCATTAACCTTCTTGTATCGAGAAGCAGCTGCAGCTGCAGCAGCAACATCAGCAGTTATTGTTGTTGATGTTGTTATTGTTGCTGCCGCTGTTGTTGTTGTTGTTGTGGTTTTAGCAGTAACAACAGTAGCCCAATTCAATTCAATACCGCTCAACAAGCTTCGACGTTTGTAGCCAGATCGCCGACGACGACGACAACGACGACGGCGTCACTTCGACGACTATAGGCCGGCGTGATCTATGTGGCTCGACTAAGTTCAGTTCAATCCAGCTAGCAGTAGTAGGCAGACGGAACTAGACGCCTAGACTGGGGGGGTCGCCGGGTAGCGACTCCATTTGGCCGGTGGCTGATCAACTCATCGGTTGTCTGTCTGCGCTGGTTGCTATGCACAGTTGCTCTTTCAGATGTACACCCCGTCGTCATGCTGTCTTTAGAATATGTACAGCCTCATGTAGCAGGCAGTGAGTGAGTCGCATGCTCGAACGCGCGCGTTTGCAGAAAAAAACTATATATATATATATATATATATATATATATATATATATATATATATATATATATATATATATATATATATATATATATATATATATATATATACATATATATATATATATATATATATATACATATATATGTTTAAAAGCCAGTCAAAAAGTCTAGTCGCACAACAATTGATTTCTGCATTCAGAAGGCCGCACGTTCAAAGTGGCCACTCAGGTGAACTGATTTTCGTTGTCTTCTCATCGAAACAGGCTGCACATTTGAGTGGACAGCAGTTTGCCAAGAGAGAGAACACAGCCCCGGGGCGATGGATGAACGCGCGACCCATATTGTACCACGACAGGTACAATACCGAACGTCGTACTCGGCGCATATTGATGACCACCCGCCATCAACGACGATATTGTCTCATGGTCACCATCATTTATCTATCTGCGGCCGCCTATATTCGTCTCAATCGCAGCCAGTTTGTTTCTCGCTCTCGTCTGGCTTGGGCATAATTGCTTACCGGCATGTCAACAATGTGGTGGTCTACCGTGACATGGCGCCCTCGATGCCGTCGACGATGTACCGCCATGTTGGGCTTGGCTTGTCCTGCATCGTGTGTGTATCATATACACTGCACCGCAATTATGTCCACAATGCGCGCCTCCAGCACACGCATACGCTAGGGACTTGCCAGCAGCAACCGACATTGCTTGCATGACGCGGAATTCCGCCGGCTAGCTTGCCGGAACGGCTCGACGCGTCGCCGTGCCGATGCCGAACGAAATAGAGCCAATTATCGGAATCAGGACGGAAGAAAAATCACAGCGGCTTCCGGCGTCTGCGGCTGTCTGATCTCTGCCGAGAAACATCGGCCGAGATGGAGGGCCGAGATGAGGGGCCGAGATGAAGAGGTCGTGAGATGAGAGAAGCTGCAAGATACAGCGGACGGCCGGCCGGCCGAACCTGCGAGGGCACGTGGCTCGCGCAGGCGCGTCCCCCGAGTCTGTGTTCTTGTCGGTCATCTCGTTGCACCGGTCGCCGCATTTCTCCACAAGCCTTTGGTCTCAAGTGCAGCCTTCTTTTTCTTCCTGGAAGCCCAAAAACCTTTGCAGGTACTCGGCCAGGAGCTTATGCCTTTCTTTTTTTTTGCTTTCGGGTTGACCCTCAGCCAAGATTTAACGTCCACGGTACTGCTTTTCCTAGCATTGCTTCATGGATATATATAAATGCAAATGCGCAACGTTGGGGCTCGAACCCGCGTACATATGTGCCTCCTCCGGTCGCGAGGCGCAGGCACCAATGCGCCACGCCACCGGCTCGATTATGCTTTCATGTGAGATGTATGAGTCAATCAGATCACAACGGTTCGATCAACCGATTAATAAATCAAGCAATTCGTTTGATTAGTTCCATGCCAGTGTTCAATAAATTGACGGCCTTCGATCGACCGACAAATCGATCGATTTGACAGGGGAAACCAGCAACCGGCGGCTCCAAACACGCCAGTGCATCAATAATATGGCCACGAAGGCACTGCAATGTCAGGGAGAGAGAGAGAGAGTAGCAATAAGAACAGCAGCTAAGCTGACAGCAATAATACGCATTCATTGGAGAAGCACAACACGGCGAGAATGCTGACGGCAGCAACGTCAAAACAATAACAACAATAATGCTGGCAGCAGCAACGCAGGAAACAACAACGGCAACAAGAACAACAACAACAACCGCAACAGCAACAACAACGATAGGAAAAAACTTGACGACGTCAACAATGTACGTTGGAGAGGCGCAAGCTCATCGGTGGCGTGTCCGTTTCGTAACAATGTTACAAGCGGCGGTTTGCACAAACGCGTCATTCATTCATTCAAGCCTTGTGATAGAACCTACGGGAAGTCCAGAATAGGTCTAATCGGTACATGCGGGATATATAAACGTATCGTGCAGACATTTATGTATCTCGCAATACTACACACGGTGTGATGCAATCTAATTACAGGAACGTTATTTCCGTAGCGCAGCGGCAGCAAGAGCAGCAGTAGCAGCGATCACTGTGAGTCGACGTTGTCAGCGGAGGGACAGAGATATAGAGAAGTGCCACAAACACGAGAATCATCTCCAATTCCTCTGCTGAGATAAATATTCCAGTATACTACTTAAGACAGACAAAATATAAAAAAAAAACATGCAAGCGGAAGCACATTGCAATTGTAACTCTGTATGCAATTGTAAAAATTGCAACGCTTGACTACAAACACGCTAAGTACAGTGCGCTGAGCTAGTAGTGTAGACCATCTTATAATAAATTGAGGATTTATTATATAAGAAAGAATACGTATATGATATCAACGATGAATCGATAGAGAGAAAAGAAATGGCGGCGGTCGCCGATGATAATGATGATGATGATCGTGGTGATGCGTTATGTGCGTACATTTCGGTAAATGCGACTTCATTTCGGGCGGTGCTGGATAGCTGGAAGTAAAGTCAAAACGACAACATCGCCTGTGTGGCACACGCATCTACAGCAGTACGCATGCGTCCGGTACTGGCACAGACACTTGGCACGTAAATCAACTAAGCATAGCAAAGGCTGGCCGCCTGATGATGAACTTGCGCCATCCGAGGCTGCCGAGGCGGGATGGGCCAGCTCGAACAGCACAAACTCGACCGGGAGACACCGTGTCGTCCGGTGCTACGGCTATTGGCCGTAGTGGCGTGGCTACTGGCTCTATGCACTAAGTGAGTACAACTAAGTTAGTGCTACACTATAGGTGGTGGTTGCGTGTACTTCCATTACTGCCTCTGCCTCTCTAGTGTGTGCGTGTGAATATGCCTACCGTAGGCGGAGCACAAATGCGCAAATGAGGAGAGATGGAGAGAGAGAGGGCGCGAGAGACGGCAGCAGCACGCCACAAACATGATCGGAATAAACGATGAACGAGAGGTTTACTGTAGCCACCCCAGCAAGCATTCACTGCACCGGCACCGAGGTTGTCTTACTCTGGTGCACTTTCTCTCTCTCCCTCTCTGCAAGAAGAAAAAAAATGCCGACCAAAGAGACAGAAAACGTCGCGCAAGGCCGCGTAGAGTGCCGGTCAGCGAGCCAGCTAAAGATCGGCACGCGTAGTCGGTCGGGAAAACGTCGTCCTTCCCTCTCCTCCTTCTGTCTCCTCCTCATGTTTCCCCCTCCTGTCTCCTCCACATGTTCCCCCTCCTGTCTCCTCCTCATGGTTCCCCTTCCTGTTTCCTGCTTATGTTTTTCCCTCCTGCCTCCTCCTCATGTCTTCCCCTCCTGTTTTCTCCTCATGTTCCCCCTACTGTCTCCTGCAAATGTTTTCCCCTCCTGTCTCGTCCTCATGGTTTCCCCTCCTGTTTCTTGCTCATGTTTCACCCTCCTGTCTCCTCCTCATTTTTCCCCTCCTGTCTCCTTCCCCTTATCCCCCCTGTCTCCTGCTCATGTTTTCCCCTTCTGTCTCCTCCTTATGTTTCCCCCTCCTGTCTTCTACTCATGTTTCCTCTCCTATGTCTCGCTCATGTTTCCCCCTCCTGTTTCCTGCTCATGTTTCCCCTCCTGTCTCCTCCTCATGTTTGTCCCTCCTGTCTCCTCCTCATGTCCCCCCCCCCTGTCTCCTGCTCATGTTTCCCCCTCCTGTCTCTTCCTTTAGTCTCCTTCTCCTGTTTTCCCCTGCTTTCGTGTGGATTTGCCTATCTGTACTTCCGGACAGGCGTTGCCTCGTGCAAAAATGATGCCGCCGCTTGCCGTAGACGTACCTACTCTTGCTGCCGGCTCTAGCTCGTCGGCTGGCTGGCTGGCACCGGCCGTCCAATCACTAGGGCGTGTTATAACCCGCGGACGCGGCAAGCACAGCGAGTCGGTGGTACTCGGTGGTCTAAATGGGCGCATTGGTCGAGCTTGGTCAGCACAGCCAAAGGACCGACCGCCCGACCCTATTACGCTGTCCTGTCCTGTTAATAGGCACGACGAATCGACGACGGCTAGCCAAAGTAGAGCACTCGGTGTCCACTCACTCGCCTGAATACGCGTGAGTGTATGTGTGTGTGTGTGTATAGGCAGAAGTATGTATGTAATACGCCTGGTGCGTCGCGCAAGGATTTCCACTGCCATCTCTCGCAGCGACTGGATTTGCCTATCGCATTACGCCGTACACAGAAACGGAAATAGTCATAATCATGATCATGATCATGATGATAATAATGATGGTGATGATGATGTTGGTGGTGGTGGTGGTGGTGATGATGGCGGCGATGACGACGTCCACGGCGACGACGACGATGACAATTATGCTACCGCATGCCGTATAAGCGGGTATTCAAGTTGCCAACTCAAGTTGCCTCAATAAGGCGCACACAAATAGATCAAGGCCGGTGGTATACGTAAGAACGTTCTTCCTGTCCTGTTGTCTATCTCGCTTCCCTCTCTCTCTCTCTCTCTCGTCCGTTTTTCTCTTTCTCTCTCTCACCAGAGCACACCTAAAAGAATGCTTCGCATTTTTTGGCACTAAAGCAGTAACAACAGCGTCGGAAGAAAACAACGAAACCGTCGAGGGAAACGGCAAAAACAAGTCAACAGCAACATGATTTATGACTCATTTCATTAGGTGCGCGCTTGCAGCAATCACATTAACCAAACTGACTAAGAGTTGATGGTATGGCAGTAAAGGCTGCCCATTTAGGTTTAACAGAACTATGACATTAATAACGCAAACACTAGCGCTGTCAGAGTGCAATATTTCGCCCTGCAATTCATATATATATATATATATATATACATACGTATTGATTTATTTCGCTCAGATCGACTACAATATGCATTTCATGAGGTTGACATTATAAACAGTTAAGCTTCTGGCTAGATAAGTAGTGCAACGATTTATGCTTTAGTTCTGCGCATTCCACTGCATGGTACTTGGTACACCTGTGCAAGCAGGAACGCCGAAGTCACAGCTCGTACTTCGCGCGAAAGGCAGCATTTGAACAAACCGTCTAGTAATAACCATGCACTATGTACCTGTATTATATAGTAATAACCATGCACAATGTACCTGGTGTAGACGTGGCGACTGTCACAGACAGGACTAAAGGTGTAAGGTATTGAACACGTCTAAAACCCCAACCTACCTTGGAGAGTCAACACTTAATAAATTAAATAAAGTCGAGTAGGCCATCTCCCGTCTGGCATGTTCGACTTTAGCTTCCCACTCCAAAATCGAATATTTATACGGTACTGTTTGCAGTATTTTCAGCCTTAATCCGATTCCTTCAGTAGCAGTTGGTGGACGGTCTGACATGCAGATACACAAAGCGGCTTATGTTATGATATATATACGGATATATATATTTTATTTTTATATATATATATTATATATATATATTTATATAGATCACTATGACCTTTTTTCTCTACAGATTTCTATTAAAACGAAGCAAGTCGTCGTGGGTAGTAAGGAGTCACGGGCTTCTGTATTGGAGCGTGATACTTATCGTATATTTTATTGCCAATCATCATACTGTCCTCCAGCGTCGGATAAAGTAGCAGCTTGGCACGGCCAGTCAGCATATCCAGCCATACCTAAGACCCCAAAACCACGTAACATGGCCTATGGCAACGGGAATGGATTTTGTTCCAGGAGTGGACTCGGAATTCCGTCTATGATTTTTCCTCTAGCGAACTGAATGGACCGCACGGTGAGGTGAGCTAGATTACTACGGGGCCCAGGTTTCTCACGAGCGATGCCAACTTTAAGTCTTACTTGTACAAGAATTGGACGCTTGGAAATACTTTTCCGCAAAAACATAGAATTTCAAGGCTACTTTGAACACGCCACTTACGTTGCCCGGCAAAGAAGGTTCGTTGTAAAAACGCTTTCCGCTTTAAACACCATTTTGGCCACTTCTCTAGCCATCTTTAATTCGATATCCCGTCCCTCCGGGACAAGATTATGCAGACTTTCAGAAACATTCTGATTGCAAATAAGCGCTCTAATCATATGCTGCTCACCTGCCCTCTCTGTCCCCGGGGACCGACTGAGACAATAGCCGGCTGCAACGACTCTCCGGCCGTTGAAGCTAATTTGTTAGCTGTTCTAGTTGGAGCAAAAAACTGCTTCTTGGCGGGTTGAATCTCCGTGGCACAGCTTCACATATAACAGTGTCTGCTTGCCGCATTTTCAGTCCATCTCCTGTAACAAATATTAAACCGGGCACAAAATAGGTATACAACGCGAGACGTCAATACGCAGTTGATTAGTATGGAAGCAGTTAGAGAGAAGGTATTTCGGTTGGTGAGCTCAACTCTAGGCTAACAATAGGCCCAGGTGGAGGCGAACGCGTGTTCTTAACAAGGGTCGTCTGCTATAGGTATGACCTAAAGTATGCCAAAGCAGCTTCAACAGTTCGGTGAGTGAGGAGAGAAAAACGGCCCATTTGCGTGAAATTACGCTTTTTCAGTATCACGAAGGCCTAAATGCGACTACCTCGGCGGCAATGATTTGTGCTGTCGACGCGTTTCAGACTGTGTCCGATCGTACTACGATGCCACAAGGTTTGAGCTCTTTCGTAGTAGCGATTTTAATACGATGGATCAAGCACGGACGGGTCGGTCCTCCACGGTTTATACGGACAAAATAATTGCTGTCATAGATTTTAATATACATTTGACGCTCGACGAGAACTCACACATAGTAAATGCGGGCGCATGGATAAGTACATTTGCACCTAGCCAGCTGTGGGTACGTGAAACGTGGCGATATATGGGTGCCGCTTGAGCGGCAAAATAGTCCTCATGTTATGAAACGAGAAACAGTAGAAAGTACTCCCTGTTGCACGACCGCGTGCATACATCTGTGATCACCTGCCGCAAATCGCAGGATTTTGCGTGGAAAGTTTTGCCTAGCCCACCTTGTACTACTGACCTTGCCCTTCACATCAAAATTGCCGCTCACATCAACATTTTCTGAAAGGAAAACAACCTGTCGACTGTTTGGAGAGTATTGCAAACTGCAATTATGAAATTTTGCCTATTAAGATAGCGATGTAGGTATATATATATATATATATATATTTTTTTTTATTTTATGGGACCGTCTTCTCCGGACGGCAAATTTATTTAAATTCAATAAATCTTCATTGAGCTTGAAATTTCCATTATTACATAAATTCAAACAATTATAACTATTCAGGTAATTTTGCAGAAAAGGCTATCGCCCGTGTCTGCCCGAAATATATATATATATATATATATATATATATAATATATATATATATATATATATGTATGCGGCTACCTGGAGTGAGTGACACCGTATGTATAAAATACATGATCTTACTTGTTTTATGAATCAACACCGACCAAATATATATATATATACATATGTTTACATTTCTCTGTAACCATGGAATTAAATAATAAACAGACTATATATTTATATATATATATATATATATATATATATATATATCAGGTCATTAAAAAAAAAATATATATATATATACTGGTCGATATCACGGCAAATTACGAGAACTGTGGCTGTATCTTGTGGGGGGGGGGGTGAGGCAATGCGACTGCTACTGTGCAGAGGTCAGCGCAGGGTTGCTCGGGTAGCTCAGTCGTTGAGCACTCCGTTCCGAAGAACCCTTGATTTATGTACGTGTAATATGTGTCATACGATGTATTTTGTTTATTTATGTTCATTTCGATTTGTAACTGTCACCCACAAAGTTTGCGCAAACAACTCCAAACGATCTTATCTTAATCTTATTTCTTCTCTTGTACAGAAGCAAATCCTCGTGTCGAAGTCTGAGACAGCAAGTCCCCGCGCCTACCCTCATAGTATTTACAGAGCCTTTATAAACTAGACGTCCTTGGCTGGGTCTCATAGAACAACAACGGGTCAGTGTTTGGCATGTTCTGTTCCCATTCAGACATGTGCTTGTTGAAAGCAGCCATTCTCGTTGAAGCGCAAATTCTCTGTAGACTCTCGACACGAAACAAGTGAACGACTTCAGCAAAGAAAATCAACTCTTTGTTCTGCTACTCGTGTGACGCTATTTTCAACGCCATAACAAGCTTATGAAATGTGCTGTAAGTCTAGGATCTCCAAACGAACGGAGGACAGTTTGCAGTCTAGAAAGCCCCTCCCCCCCCCCCTCTGCTCGCGACAACGTCCTGCGAAAACGTGAAGTTTAGTCACGGTAACGAGAACAGCTGCGTGAAAAGATAACTGACTTTGCTTGACCGGCTCGTCTCAATTGTGTTTGGTGCACCAACTCCTAACCGTTTTTCGGCCTAACAACGTTACTAGCTGCCGGTCTGCCGAATAAGTGCAGCTATTATTGGCGGCAAATATTCGATTAGACGCGTGTTCGCGCCATCAGAACAAGCAAGGAATGTCTCGATGGACGGTTATGCAAATTCAATATTTGTTCTTTTTTGTTTCCCACTCACGTGCTCGGTGGATTGCTTTGAGCTGCCGCCACGATCTTTACCACTACAGCAGAACGGACGCGCTGTATCGACAAGAAAACGACAGGAAGACTCTTTTGCACGAGATAGAGAGAGAAAGAAATTGAAGAAGATGAAGGTAGGTAAAATATTGAACTAGAACGGCGACCACTGATGATGGTGTGTCGGGCCGGCCGCGTAGTAGAGCTCGGTGAAAAACAAGGATCAAGGACGTAGAATAGACGTAATGACCAGGCATATTGGCTGGCCTGTCGACGACTACGACGACGACAACGAACTACCAATCAACGGAGTCGCAGCGGCTCAAACCGCTACTACCTCAAATGGCCCAGACTAAGCAGCGGCACTGAATTCGACGATACTGATTCTGCTCCAATCTAACCTCTCGTTTTCTGTTGTTTTTTTCCGGCTTCGTCTTGGCTCGCCTCAGACAGCGACCACTTGTACTCGTACAAGTGGTGGCGCTATGGCGTCTACTACATGGACATATACATATGCATATGCGTTTACGTAGCAGTTTTCTTCTCTCCTCTGACTTCCTCTCGCGTTTCTTCTCTGCTCTGCGCTCCGCCCGAGGCGTAAGACCCTCTGCGCTGTGCTTGTTGTCGGTCGGTTTAGTTACGCGTATATGTGCATTTCGATAGGACTACATTAGACTATATATATATATATATATATATATATATATATATATATATATGAGTCACACTAGTGCACCAAACGACCTTGTCACGCATACGACCGAATTCTGCTCAAGGAGAATGTTTTCTTTCTCTTGTATGTGAACCTGGTTAAGCATTGTGCTCGAATAAGTAATACCTAATAAGTCCAGCAGAACCATTAGTATGGCATAGCTTGAAGCGGAGACAATGTAAGAGTAATTTCCGAGCAATCAAACTAAAAAGGGTGGGCCTAAAAGACCTCCTAACAAACCTTCAAGAAATGGTCACAGTCGTAAAGAGTCAGAATCAGTTAAATATATATATAACGTCAACATGCAAAGTTAATTGCTGCCTGACTGCATTAAGTAGTTGTATATATATATATATATATATATATATATATATATATATATATACATTTTACTTAACATAAATTTAACGACATATGCTCGTTTCATGGGGTTTACCTACGTTTGATTAATTCAATTCAATTCATTCAATTTCAATTCAAGTGCTCTTTTATAATATTCAAAGGGTTGACAATTATTATTAAGGCTTTATAAACAAATATTTATATATATTGATTGATTATTTTTGTATTTGCGTGACCTAGATACCTAAGCAAGACCTTCGTATACCTAAATACCCATGTCACCCTTGTATATCAGGGTGGCGGGCCTTAGGGTGGGGGTTACCTAAGCGTCGATATTACAACTATGTCCTTCTCCACTATCTACTGAGTAAGTGTCTTCCATTAGGACAACCTCTTATTTGTGATATCGATCTGGCCTTTCTTACATTTGATCCTAAGCTAGGGCTTCCGACCGGTCAACACCTCTAACCCCCCTCCCCAAAAAACTGTATATTCTTTTACAATATGTTCAACTACCTTATTCCCTAATCCACAAACTCGACATGCTATATTTCTCTCATCCATATATTCACCCTTACATTAAGAATTCCTGCCTTTGCGTCTACTAATAGCCCACTTCCGCTTGAATTATTGTATACTCAACCTACCCTACCCATTACCATAGATAGGAGAGGCTCGATCTGGCCTTACTTGCAAATTTCAATTTGCACGTATACGCTTGCTTTACCCTCGATTTCACTATTTCTTCTGATACCTTCGCTTTTTTTCATTGCTCAGTACATTCCACCTAAGCTCCCTAGCTGCAAATTCTGCTCTGCGGTTTCACTTTGCTTTAGAAATTAGCGCCCTCTTCACTACCACTGTTTAAACCATCTTCCGTTTGCGACATCTTAGTTCAAAA
This sequence comes from Dermanyssus gallinae, assembly GCA_003439945.1. NCBI lineage: Eukaryota > Metazoa > Arthropoda > Arachnida > Mesostigmata > Dermanyssidae > Dermanyssus > Dermanyssus gallinae. The sequence goes on along the minus strand of QVRM01000581.1, from coordinate 11,368 downwards.
CTACACCTGAACTTTTTAAATAATGATTACCCTCTATATACATTTTTTCATTTCCCGTTCCCCTCGAGAAACTTCCACCAACATGACCAAACCATGACCTTATATTTTTGTTACTATACTTGTTAAATCCCCAGAGATCCTTACACCTTACTGTGCCTTTTCCTCTTTCATTCTTCTTCCTCCGTACTATCTATTCCTCTTCTCCTTAATAGTCATTCCTTTGTTCATTGTCAATTTAAGATACTTGTGCTGACTTCGATATTCTGATTTCCCTACCTGTGATATTAGCTTTCCCCAACCCAATTAAATGTTAAATTTGTGCTTAAATGTTAAAATGGTGCTCTTTTATTAAGCGCCATGATCGGTTGCCCCGCTGCTTTCCCACATGCATTCAGCATTTCCTGAATTTTGCCAGTGCTCCACCCTAACACTATCGAATTGTCCGCAAGCAGCAGCAGCACTAGTGTCCTAATATATACATTATTATCCACGTGTGCTACCCTAACCCCGTGCTATTAACTTTCCGACCTATTCTCTCTATATACCGAAATTAAATCCCCGATGACATTGGACACCTTTGTCTCATTCCCTTAGCGGTTATGAACTCCCTAGATTGTCTGCTTGTAATATCATAATTATTCGTACCGTGTAATCCTCGTAAATTTCATCCAGTAACTCCACCCAGTTTTTTTCAAAACCTCTGCTCCAACATAATTTAATCTAACGTGGGTCTGTCCATCGTATCATATGCTTTTAGGATCTAAAATATATATAATTTACGCAATTAGAAATTGCTTAAAAATGGTCGTGAGCCATTACAAATATGTCAACTTCGTAACCTAATTGAGTAGTGGAAAAGTGTCAAAGTAGTATTATTGTTGTTATTTCTTTTCGTGTGTTAATCCATGTTATTTTTTGTTTTTGCTTTGCAAACCAAAAAAGTGTGAACAATTTTGGTCACAATTTTGATGTTGTCCATATTGATACTGCTACTTTTACTCCGCTTCTGCAAATGCTTTATTTGCTAGCAGTTCATCTGTTAGTAAGTTAGGCATGATCACGTTGTGCACTACTGCCGTTTGTGCGTTGTCAAAAACAATTGTGCTGTAGTCATTTGCCGAGTACATAACGATTGCACATCCGTGTTTGTTGCCTATAGACTTCTTAGAAAAGCTACCTAGAAGTAGTTCTCTAGCGGTTCGCTTCTTCCAGTTTCGTCCTAGAGCTCAATCTAGAGTTCTCGAAGCCACCAGCGACCTTATTTGACGCTCTCCGAGCAATCAAGCAGAAGTTTGTGGCTGACCGCATCTAGACAGACACCAATTGACCTTAACTTTCCCCTCTCTTCGCCTCACTTCGTCAATGTCTTCTGTGGCATCTATATACGTATATCTGTGACTTTAAGTTTCCAGGCAGCACATCTGCAGGGCGAGATGATGAAACCAAAACCCTTGCTGCTTGAGGAGTGTCGAAAATCGGCATAAGCTTAGCAGCCCAGCCGCCAGAGCATTTTACTGTAATTTCCTAATCGTAACGCTAGAGGCCTGCCAAACCTTAGTTCCTGTTGAAACGTAGTTTTAACGATGGCTATGCTACAACATAGCTAAATTGATACTAAGCTCATATAAGCTTAGTATCATTATATTATATATAACTTATTATATTATGAGTGTACACATGTTTTTGTGCTAAAGAATCTCTAGGGGAAGTATTTGGCGTTCAGCGTGAAAAACTTAAGCTTTAATTTGTGGCATGGCATTTGTCTGTTTTGGTTGAAACGACAGGTTCAAAGGTAGAACCGGTTATCATGCGTGATAAGAACCAGCTAATTGTTTTATTTTTAGTATATATATATATATATATATATATATATATATAGAAAGATGTATCTATAATTAAAAAATAAACATACAATTTGGTGTCTATACAAATAGCATGTAAACTTTCTAAGTGCCAATTGTTTGTAGATTTCTTGGATTTCTACTCCGAGCACATACGGAGTCAATAATACGTTATACGAACAACAGTGTCTACGTCCAAACATATAAACAAACTGTTTTCTATATATATATATATATATATATATATATATATATATATTGAGGAACTATCAAGCGTGGCAGACAGATAAACCTGACTACAGGAGCATAATAAAACAAACTGTAATGACTGTAACAGCGACGAGTCACAGAAGACGATGATGAGCTGTCTGCACAAGGACCGCCTACATACGCTACTTTGTATTCACTAGAATTGTCGTTGTTGATGTCTTTGATGCCTTTGAAGCATTTAAAGGTCTGGCGACGGGTTGGCCTTCACCAAGTCTGGAAGTGGTCGAGCCCGCTGGCGTGGTGCATTCGCGTGCGCCTCGCGACCGGAGGAGACACACAGGGGCAGCAGGGGTTCGATTCCCACCGTTGCACAGTTGCGTTTATGCGGTCCGTTTAACAAAGCAATGTGAAAGTCAACCCGTGGACGTTAACTGTTGATTGACGGTCAGCCCTCAGCCTAAGTACTCTATCGTAGGTTGTATTCCATAGAGTTTAGAGAGAGAAGAGACTCCTAGAGCAGGTCCCGGCTGTGTTTGCATAATCTGTGCAATCGTCCGCAAATTCCGTCTGTGAATTAATCGTCCGCTAATATTGTGCGCAACTATTTTAATAAGACAAAAAAGCATACGTGTAGGCTAACCGAGGAGTCGTATTGCGGTTCACTGGATTCCGGGATATGGTTGAGACACGCCTTTTTCCACGGCCTATGATAGTCTCCGCTAACGAGCATATTATACGTCATATGTTTAAACAGCTGTGGGTGGTTCTGTGAGAGTATACGTAGCACTAATAAAGACTACTGAAAGAGAAAGACTAAAACAAGACCGCATCTGGAGCAGGACAGGCTCTTCTTGGCCGTATGCCTTCGTCCACGATTCGAAGGTGAGGTCTGTATTTTCCTCCAATAGCATCGGCTGCGGTAGGGGGTGTTTGCGTGAAAAGAGCGCAGATCTAGTCGATTGGGCTACTTCTGCTTGTAGTGGTGGCTGTGTACGCGCGATGCAAGGGTATTATTCTTCAACCTCCTCGCACAATGAGTTCTAGTGGTCTATTTTGCTGTTCTTAACTGACTTATATGAGGCTCTTCGCGCTTTTGCGTACTTCTCCCGTAGTTAGTTTAGAGTTCTGTTTGGTGGCTCGTTTGCGTTCCGTTTGGTGTTGCACGCGAATACATATCGCAAGTGGTGTCAGATGTCTTGCTTTTTAGCGGTTGGCATATATCTTAGAATCTGCGCAAGAGCTGATTGATTGGTAGGCTAGTTGTGCCGAGATTTCCACTGGCCAGTCTTTACTGATCTGATGTATTTTTAAGCGCTTTTTAATTTAGCCTGGAAACGAGTTGCCCCGCCGAAAAGGCCGGAAGGAAGCTCGGAAGAAGAAGTCACGAGGAAGGTTACGTACGGATGGTCGAATAGGGTCTTATGTCATTTTTTAGATCCTCCAGTCGGTTTTTTCGGTTTACCCCCTTCTCGTGCAAACGTTAGCTCTAGGGTTGATCTGTTTCTGCCGATTTTGAAGGTGTGCCCGGGAGTGTTCCAATGACATAGCGGTTTTCCGTGAGACACTACGTTCTTCGGAAGAAGTGGGACGCCCACTTCTTTACTATTCTAGACCAGGATGGAGAACCGAGTCCGCACGTAATGTCACCAACGGACGGAGCGTGAGAAAAAGCCATTGTGGCTGAGCGAACTGGGCAGCCTAAAGAACTTAGGGCAGCTATACGCTCGTATAGCATTGTTTTCCTTGGTGTGTGCCTACCTATATGAGCCGTTTGCCTCTTTTATTCCCGAGTGCGGCCTCCGACACGCGGGCCAAGCTTTAGGAGTCCGTGCCGAACGATCTACATGAGGGGTGATAAACCGACGGTCCAAAGGCGTTACTCCAAGCAAGAAAGGCGTGCCAACTTTCTTCGATGCGAAGTAATACTTCGCATCTTGTGAAGTATATACCTTACAGAGAGAATGTACAACCAGCCAACGACGACGATTTTTAGAGAACACGTCTTATACTGGGAAAATAAAATGGCCGACACCAACGCGATGTTCTATGAAGCAAAAGCAATGACGTCGGATTCGTGCAGAGCCTGCAGCTATGAGAACCGGCACCTAATCACCAGATTTGCCGTCCACGGCTTCCACCTGACGATATGTGACGCCCGTGTGATCTATATCACCTTCAGCATTGTCAAACAGCAATTCCGCTGTCTCAACTCTGGAAATGCGATATCTATGATGTATATTTGTAAACCAATCATTGGTTAATAAAACTACTATATACTTGATATTTGGTGTTTGATGACGTTTGAATTGCGGCGTGTAGAACTGTTGCACGTAGCGGCGATTAGAATTTCTACGTGGCGAAGTTCGAATTGCCCGCTACATCAGAGTTGTTGCTGTTGCGGATGAGTGGTCTGGAACTTGGAGCTGATGCGAGGTGTCGAAAAGTAGTGGTTGCGCTCGCCTCAGAGACGGCAATGCTCTCGCCCTGACTTTTTATGACGGGGCACTTCACGGCCCACACTGGACTTGTTTCGACTATCTACGACAGAGAGAGATATAACAGCAGGGTAATGCTCAATCCGATTTAACAGGCAACGACGAGAAAATAATTCTACCCGAGTAGGATGCAATCCTATGCATGGTAACGCCTCCGTTTTTAGAACCATGCGCTAGCCGTCCAAGCCATTACTGCTGCTGTATATATATATATATATATATATATATATATATAATCTTTTTTCCTGAGTGACACAAGCCGTGACGTCGAGCCGAGTCTCGTCATAAACTTTATTATTATTATTATGTCATAACACAAGCTGGCCTGACATCCTCCGTGCTCTCCGGCCTTACTTTCTATATATATATATATATATATATATACAAAGAAAGCAACGTCCGAACGCACACAGGGTGTCAGACCGGCATGTGCCATGACATAATAATAAAGTTTATGACGGGACTTGGCAAGACATTACGGCTTGTGCCACTCAGAAATCTCTTAAAGACGGTTGATGCCTTAATTCAAACGTCATAACTAGACCGTGACGGCAGCTGTTATTGTTGCCTCTACGTTTGATGTCATTTCTCTTGTTGTTGTTGTTGTTGTTGGTGGTGGTGGTAGTAGTGGTGTTATCTCTGCTACAACAGGAACTTGTATTTGTTTGTGCTATTGCTATGGCCCTCATTTACAAGCCCACTGATTTTGATAATTTCAGCGAATTTCAGAGAGCTTCATCGTTGCACATTTGTGTTTATGGGGGTCCGTCTACGAAGCATTGCAGAAAGCAGTCCCGTGGACGTTAAATCTTGGTTGAGGTTCAGCCCGGACAGTATCTACCTGTGTAGGCAACTGTCCAACAGGTGGGGCGACCAATTATCATATATAACATAGGCTGTAAGGAAAATGATCGAAAAGTATGGTCGACATCAGGTGCCGCTTGAACGCTTTTGCTGTATGTGCAGTAACTTTAATCGATGTTGTGATTAGTGCGTTTATTGACGATGTTGTTGTTGCTGCTGCTGCTGCTAATGTTGTCACAGCAGCAACAATAGTAGCGATATCAACAACGATGATGATTGCTGAGTGTTTGATGCCGTAACAGGTGGCGCGCTACAAAGCCGCACGCGTTTTACACAGAGGCGATACAGGTTGGTCGTGATGGGACGGTCAACGGCGGCGCCAGTGAGCATTGGCCCCTGGTTACGACCTGGCTGGCGCCCAACGTTGGCTTCTTTGACAACACGATAGCTCGCCATGCGTATTTTCCGTTTGAAATCTTGTTCTTTTGGTGTGTCCGGTGCGCCACCTTCTTCTAATCACCGAAGGCTATTCGGTGATTCTGATCTGAATATCGCATTTGACTGACATCACGGTTTCTAAGAACATCATAAATGCCTCTCGTAGGTAGAGCCTCTCGTTGATCTGTCGTATCGTTTTTGCGCTCCGTTCAAATCCCTGTGCGGTTGCGTCTATGTACTTCTGTCGAACCACTCCTTTAGCACCACTCCCTATGATTTAGAGGCCGCATGGTGTAGAATCCTCTTGAAAGGTACCAACTTTTATCCAACAAAGCTAGTAACACGCGCAACAATGGCCCTCCCTGAATCCCTGCAACTATATTTCGACATGTCTTTCTTTGCTTGTTAGTTGGGGTGCTTGTACAAAAGCAGAAGTTGCGACGTGCCATTCACAGCTAAATAAAATTAATTCAAGCTTACGTTTTTCAACATGTCGCGAATCGTTAGTTCTTTACACATTGCCGTTAACTGGGAAACGCTCTAGATTCGATTTCCTGTTATGCTTGCGTAACTTTATGAGAAGCTCGTAAACCGTATAAGCTCCTCTCTGTACAACGCTGCGCAGTTAGCATAACCGCAGTGACATATGACATTTGTAAAGCCGTTCTTGCTCTCAAAAATATCTTTACGACATTGTTTGGCTTACAAATGAGTAACTACTGTTAAAGTCCTTTGTTGCGAGCAAAACCTGTTCCTGCACTCTGTCTGGGGCAACCGATCTCTCTTTTTTTCGTATCTCCTCTATTCGATAACTGTTACTCTATCACTATTCATATAGATTTGTTTACTTTGAACAAAGCCAAGTGATGCGTTGTTGACATTTAAGTCTGCTAATGTCTGATTGAATTTTCAATTGTTCAGAAGTTGACTGTGCTGTATTGGTGCCCGCACCCTGTCTTTTCCTAACAGCACCTACGGTAGCAAAGAACAAGTCGCTTTACCCTCGAGGTTACGGTGTTGTATTGGGTAAAGAAGCTCAACGAGCTGCAGGTATGCGTTCAGGTTCAAGGCTGTGAGGTGGGCCTGCGATGCTTGAGGCCTCAATGATGTGACCAGCATCAGCATTTCGCAGGAACACTCTAGCACTACGAGCACATCTGAAGTGGGCCGACCTCAAGGCTGTCATCAATTCCGTGCGTTCGAACTCTTTCAATGTCGGCATATCTGGTGTGGGTGCACTTGGGTTCTCCTGTATGTGTTCGCTCCGACGCGGTGGCAGCCAGTTGGAAGCGCGTTGCCAAACGCGCCGAATCAGACAAGAGACGCCAACACACAACACTGCAGACAAATACAATGTTATATCGATAATAAATCTGATCAGTCCCGGGCACAAAAAGATTCATCCAACATCCTTGGGCGTAAGGATAGGCCAAGGCTGTTTGCTAGCGCGCAGCCGATTTTTTTGTAACTACTGCTGATGCCTCTTTGTTCGCACGACGCATCCACATACATCAACACATGGTTGTAGCTTTTTGAATGTACACATATCAATGTATTTTTTAAGGCGAGAATCCGCTTCATGTATGTATTGTCGGACTGTGCGCCGATGATGGAGATGATTCGGCTTAGGCTGCGTATGCCATTGACGGAGCCACTTAACCATTTCTTGGGAGAGTGGCGACGCAAATTCACGGAGGCAGCGACGGAGGTAAGAACGCTCGACGTCTTCTTGGTTGAGGCCGGCCGGGGCTGCGATGATAGGTATGTATATACCAGGTACATCGTACACGGGTTCCATCACCTCGTACGCTCCCGTAGGGAGTTTCATGAAGACTATAGTACTCTGTGTATTTTGCGGTTCTGCTCGCAGCAATGCGCTAAGTACGACGCGGTTGATGTCCGGCACTGCAACGAAGATCTTTACACTTCTTCTCTCGGTGAAACGGCAGGGACAACAAGTATTTATGTTTAATAATAACATGAACTATTTTGTACATACTCTATTTGAGTGAATAAATATGATTGATTGAGACTATCAATGTATTTTCTAAATATACGGGGTCAAAAGTATCGCGACTTTTGTGTTTTTTCAAAAAATTATTCATTTATTCATGAATATCTATTTTGTCCCCTTCAAGTAATCCCCATGAGATATTATACACTTGTGCCAACGGTTTTTCCAATCTTCGAAGCACTTCAAAAAACCATTTTTTTATCTTGTTCAGCTCCTCCTTTCGATGCCGTCTTTATCTCGTCAAGCGTAGCGTAACGTCGTCCTTTCATGGGCCTCTTCAGTTTAGGGAACAAGAAAAGTCACAGGGGGCCAGATCTGGGGAATACGGTGGCTGCGGCATCATTAGTGTGTGTTTTTTGGCCAAAAACTCGCGCACAAGCAACGATGTGTGAGCAGGGGCGTTATCGTGGTGCAAAAGCCAATTTTTGTTCTTCCACAAATCCGGGCGTTTCTGGCGGATTGCTTCGCGCAAATTGCGCATAACTTGCAGGTAATATTCCTTATTGACCGTTCTACCCTGTGGCAAGAACTCATGATGCACCACGCCCCTGCAATCGAAGAAAACTGTCAGCAAAACTTTCACATTCGACCGAACTTGGCGCGCTTTTTTTCGGTCTTGGTTCGTGCGGCAGCTTCCATTGAGATGATTGAGCTTTGGTTTCCACGTCATAACCATAAACCCACGATTCGTCACCAGTTATGACCTCTCTGGAGCAAATTTGGGTCGTCGCGGACAGAGTCCAACATCTCATTAGCAATGTTCATGCGATGCTGTTTTTGGTCGCCAATTGAGCAATTTTGGTACGAATTTCGCGGCGACCCGTCTCATGCCCAAATCATGATAAAAATCGAATGGCACGAGCCAATCGATATGTTTAGGTCCTCAGCAACTTCTCTAATGGTGATTCGACGATTGGCCAATACCATTTTCTCCACTTCATTAATTTTTTTCGTCTGTTGTTGAAGTGCTCGGGCGTCCGGCACGCTCTTCGTCGTTCACATCTTCTCGGCCCTTCTGAGAACATTTTGTACCACCGATAAACGTTGCTTCGGTCCAAGGTAGCTTCTCCGTATGCCACAGTCAACATTCGGAATGCATCCGCGCACTTAATTTCGTTTTCACACAAAATTTGATACAGGTTCTTTGATCAATTTTTTTGAATAGGTAAAAATCGAAGACGATCCAAAACACGTGCAAGCAAAGCAGCTGTCAACAATTAAGTGAACATTTCAAAATGGCCGAGCTTGTCGGCATAAGTGAGAGACATGAGTAACAACATAACGCCCACAAAAAAATCGAAATTCGAATATACGTAACCCGCGAAAAATTTGAATGAACATTACCTCGTATATATATATATATATTTATAGTTGCGCTTTATTCGTTGGTTGCCAGCGGCAAGTCCATGACAAGTCGTCGGTTGTAAGTAACCCTGTTACGATAACAACTAAGCGCTGTTCCGGCTGATGATTATATTGCTCTCCGTCTCCTTTGTTACTCTCTCTCTGTTCAAAGAGACAACAGGCTTTGCGCTTAAAAACAACGACCGGATTGTCCGCTTGCGGCCGTTCATAGTAGTTAGCTCAACAGTCCTCACGTCAGCCGATCACTGTTTGCAGCAGATTGTTGCTCGACGCTTTGCAAGTTCCTATACAGAAAGAAAGTGATATATATATATATATATATATATATATATATATATATATATACACAACACATATACAAAATATATATCATTTATGTATGAATACATATGCTTAGAAAAAAAGAAAGCCGAAGGTTTTCGGCACGCTTCGGCGTCTTTCGAAGGGGCGACTTTCCCACGGGAAGTCTAGGGGTCCTGGTACAAGCTCGGTCAGCCCTCCGTAGAGACCGCACGACCTCAACCACGGTAAACTCAGCAATGTTGGCATTTGCAGTCAGGCCAGCTCAACCCATGAACCTTCTCGGCCCGTGGCGTCGCACTGCGCAGCTCTATTGTGTTCCCGAATCCTATTGCAAGACAAATAGTACGCTGTTGTCGTCGTCGTCGTCACTTCTGCTACGACCCTACGCGACTCGAGCCATCGCAAGAGACAAAGACTCATGAAAATCGCACACCTTCTACTCGTATCCGCAGGGGTCTTTCGCAAGCAAAGCTTGCGTACATATCCGTAAATATATATGTATGTATATGTATGTATGTATATAAACGACAAATAGGCAAAGTAGTGCCACCAGTGGGTAGCAATACGACTACGGAGTCATAGCAAATAGGTAGAGTCAAGCAACAAACCCAACGCGAGAAGTGCTGACGAGCGTCAACTTGTGTGATATTTCTTTATATTCTGCATAAACACAACGCTAGTGAATTGTTGTAGATAGCACCTAATTGACCAACTTCTGTAGGTCGGTTTGCGGCACATCTGAAACAATTGGTGCACCCTACAGTAGATATATCTGTCGACGGTAACGGAAGGGAAACAAAAACTTCTACATACGTCTGAACAGGACAAAGCAGTTTGTTATTCCGCATGTGGAAAACGAATAAGTCCAGAGGAAGAAACTAGCAACAATGATCACAGCGACGACAACAACAACAAACAACCACCATAACAGCGTCTCTCCGAGGAGAGGCCACAGATATAAGCTGTTCTAAAAACGAACCTCGCTCGTCGAGTATTGTCGTTCTTTTGAATACCTTTCTGCGAACTTGGCGAAACACTCGTCTCCAACTAGATACCAACTTGAACTATATGCGTTTCTTTTTCTCTCAACTACGCTCTATCCTACTTCGATTTTGTCTAGTTTGTCTAAATGAAAATTGTGAGTTCAAGCGTATGAGCATTCTTGCATCGACCTAATGACGCTGTTGGGCATCGACAAAATCAGTGGAAGCTTTTGAACTGGCTTAGAGATATCGCAACAGACAATACCAGATCCATCCATAAAGAGGATTTATTGACGAATGTACTGAAGACACCCACACACATGTGAATGCCAACTAAACCCACACCAGCCGATGCATACAGTACATCATTCGCCCACGATCTGTTTTTCAAGCTATTTTAAATTTCTTGTATGCCATGTATCATATCGTTTATTATTCCTTAGTTAGGCATTGGTCTGTGTCAGACGAACACTTCTTGCCCCAGGCACTCTCCGAATCGTTGTAGATTGTGAAATCTTCACAAGAGAACAAACGAAGTTAGACTGTTGTACCGTTAACGCCTCGGTTCTACGCAAATGCTACGTTGTTCTTTCTGTTGACACATGATAGGAGTTGATGATATAATTGGGTTATTTAAGTTTGTTCGTAACACTTGAAAGATTTTATTTAAGAACTGTTTACACGTTTTGGGCAACTTGTCTAATTTATACAGCTGAACGAACGTTAAGCATCACTTCGGTGCGAATTCAGACACCTTAACAACATTTGTGCCATGACATTCTGCAGTGGGTTACACCATATTGTAATTCTACTTTGTCAGGCATCAGGTTCGTTTTTATCTAGCTGGCCAGTAAGTTTCACTCAATACCGACGCGCTCTGTCGTAGTAGTTAATGCCATAAATATCTCATCAGAC